>JAGVVM010022602.1:0-14321 GCA_019149425.1 Psidium friedrichsthalianum | reverse complement strand
AACTCAATCAAAAATCCGGACTCGTAATTCATTCGGGTCGGGGTGTTCCCCCAACCTCCAGTTCGAGTTCATATTTAATAAATATCGACTATACTCTATAAATAAATCAAAGAGATATTTCTAGTTATAGTATCTGGCTTGATCATTCGAGAGATCGTTTGATTTGGTATGTCATGTATGCAATGGCACGCCTAAAGAGGCTAGTGGTGGCTCCTGCCCTTGGTTCAAAATATTCTTAAATTAATAAACGTGGAAAATATTCTTATATATTTGCGACAATCTCTTTCTGCCATCGAATATGCAATTGAATAAAAGAGGAGATGCGGTGGTAGATTTTGACCTCATCGACACTTACTTCAATACCATATATTACCATATAGGTGATTTCCACTAGAAATTTAAATTATTAGGAAATGACAATATCACGTTGTATAAAGCTATAACCATTCATGGTCATTGTTGGGGTAGGAATAGCTGCGGCGCTCCTAACCTCGTGGAATTTACGTAGTCCTGAGGCGTATGAGCAGGTATTCCTGGAATTAGCAGGCCGATCGCTCTAACAATCCTCAGCAACCATCCTTCTCTGTAGCTCGGCCCCTTCTGGCGAGCAATCGCGAAGCTGCGCATGAGCTCGTACCACGCGTTCACCATCATCGGGATAACGTACAGAGGCGAGAAGTAGTTCTTGTTCGGTTCTTCCCGGACGATCTGCACATAAAAAATTCGAGGCAACCAAGAGAATTGAATGAGCAGTCTTATCCAATTACAACATGGTCTGCGAGGTTGAGAGAGAGAGAGAGAGAGAGAGAGAGAGAGCTCCTCACCTTCCCTTGATATTTGCTATTGAAGTAGCAACACCGCCCAAAATGCTTGAACATGAAAGCTGAATCATCGTAAGGCAGCCTAGGCACAATGTCATTCCCATAAACGACTCGAAAGTAGTCAATCCGATGTTGCCTCAAGGCCCTCTCCATGAACTCCCCAAACTTCTCATCTCCAACCCTAGGCTGACCAAACGTGTAGACCCCCTTTAATCTCTCCATCAGCCACGTCTCCCCGTGCACGGCCAAGATCGCCGGGAAGAGGACTGCCAACGCGCCTCCCAAGCTGTGGCCCGTCACCACGTACCGCGCTTTGTCGTTCTTGCTGAGCAGCGACCTCAGCTTCTCCCTTATGGCATAGTAAGCCAACGGCGCGGGCGTTTTCAGATGCGGGTCAAGCCTTTTCGGCCAACCTATGCTCTTTTGGAGCCCTAGGGCTTTCATGAACCCGCCATGAATTTTCCCAACGCCTGGTAACTCGTACCACGAGATGTCGAAGTCCCAGCGCCATGCGTCCGCGTTGAAAGGCTCCGTGCCTCGGAAAGCCACCACGACCGTGTCGCGGTCCCGTAGCATGAAGGCTTCCGTGGTTGCTTTCTCTTCATAATCTGCAAAAGAAAAAACGAATGGGCACCCGTCAATTTTCATCTTGGCATATTATCCGGAGCTGTAGAGATGGTGGTATAGCTCCTTACCATTCCAAAATTTGTAGGACCCCAAGAATTCCATCTGCACAAATGAGCGGACATAATTGTCGTAAAGGACTAATTCGATTGATGTTCAGTAAACGTACGGCGCCTCTTTTTTTATGGGGGATGGCCAGGTTCAGTTAGTATTAGGAACTTAGTCAATTAAGCTCTTTAGTATCAATCATAGTCAGTTTTTGCCAAAATTTAAGTTTAATTGTCCCTGACTAATTAAGCTGCACGGTGTGGGCATCGAACAGATCGGCCTCGTGATTTCTTGTTTCCGGTCATCGCTTCTTACGTCTTGACGTGGTCACGACATGATCCATGCTTTCATTTATAGATTAACCTCGAACTAATTACATGTTTATTTGTGTTTTAGATTCTCTCTATCTCGACCTGCCAATGGTGGGTGACCGTGGTTCGAAGGTAGGCCTCGTTCTCGTAGGATGCTTTCGAAGCCATCATGGTGAGAGCCGCGAAGTAGTTGCCGTCGCCGGGCCCGATGCGATGGTCCAGCTCCACTCTCTTGTCCAAATTGCCGACGAAGGATATGAAGCTCCCCGACTCTCTGTCCGGCACCACCACCATCCCTGTCCACAGCCCCACGTAGTAAGTCAACATCTTTCCTAGAGGAAAGTCAAACGATTAGGGAGACTAATCCTACTTTTTTTTTAGCATGGCCCCTGCTTGATCGATATCTGCAACTAGATATGTTTCCCAGAAGACACAGCAATTGGTCCGAGTCTTTTAAAACTTCCATTGGTTGGTAATCTAGGCCATTAGAAGTTGTTTTCGTGAAGACATGATCAATGCACGGGCGTTGAAGAATCTAATTCGGTACTGGAGAAGCCAGCCATTCTTAGTGACATTTCCGGATGATTGTCCAAAAAGTCCTAAATCTGTTGTACGGCAGTCAATTCATTTCTAAACATTTCAATTGTGCTGATTTAGTTCTAAACATTTTGGCAATTTGTCAATTTATTCCAAAACCTTTCGATTGTATTAAATTATTCCTAAACCTTTCGAAATTTCTCACATTTAGTCATAAACCTATTATTTTGATAAATGGCCAAAATGACTAGATTGAGAAATCATAAAAAAATTATGATTAAATTGACAAATCGTCAAATGATTTATGAATAACTTGACAAAATTGGAAGATTTAGGACTGAATTGAGCGTCATACGGTATGTTTAGGACTAAATTGGCACAATTAAAAGGTTTCGAACTGAATTGGCGTTGTATATTAGATTTAGGACGTTTTGGACAATTTTTCCGTTAAATTTCTTTTAAGAAATTGATTGAATCTAAGTGAGCCAAATTCGAAAGAATGAATATATCAAAACTAGCCATTTATACTTTGAGTCCAGATGAATTCAATAGACTGCTAGATTCATGATCAACTCTATCCGTGACCAAGGGCTACGAACATTTATAGTTTTCAGATAGCTCCCGCTTTTAAACGACTCCTTAATTTATTATATCAAATTAGACCCGCCTTCACTATAAAGTTAACCGGTGAATTAGGAACCAACAAGGACATATTAGTTGTACCAGAGTGCACCTCAACATTTTACATGCTCAATAATTAGCAAAAACATAGACTTCAAACGCCAAAAGCAAAAATAAGCAAAATCTTTTAAGCAACCATTTCTATCAACGAAGCAACAATGTAACTGCAAAGACTCATTTCGAATTGTTTTAATAAAGCCTTGTTGTGCCGTATTTGTGATAGTTACGGCTCCATTTGTTTTCGCGAAAAATAAATAATTTTAAAAAGTATTTTTGAAAAATGATCACTTCTATCGCTTGTAATAATAAGTCAATGATAATTTTTTCATTATCGTATCTATCAAATTTCACAGATAATAAAAATATTTTTGTGTTCATTCGTTTTCTTAAGCAATACTAGCCATCATTTTTTGAAAACGTATTTTTAAATTGTTCATTTTCTGTGAAACACATGAAGCCTGAATATGAAGCTGACCTCGAAAGCAGTTGACAAGAAGCCTTCCAAAGTTCAGATTGCTCGACAAGAGATTCAACCAAAACTCGATCACTGACCCGATCCAAGACAGGGGTTTGGCAATAAGAAGCAGAAGCTTCTGCACCAGAATGGATACAAACATGATCCATCTTCGCCCGAAGCTCTCCTCTCCTTCCTCGGAGGTGCCCACGAATTTTCTTTTGTGCACATCGCTGCAAATCAAAATGCAAAAGAGATCGGCAATACCGGCTTTCTCGGGGCTCAACAGCAAGTAACTGCTGCAGAAACTCTTGTCACAAGCCATGGCTTTGAGGCAAAGAAGAGAGAGATGATGGCTAGGTTTCTTCTTCCATTGGAGGGGGGGTCTGTGTACTTTTACTGTTTTGGATGAGACTTGTGCTGCTTCTTGAACTTGGCTTCAAGCGCTTATTTATAGAGGCTTCTTGGCCATTTAACAGAACAAAAAAAAGGTTTCTTTTTCTTCCTGATCCAAAAATAAATAAAAAGGCGATTTGAAGACTAATCGGTATGCTAATCATAGATGCAACTGCCGATTAGGTGTTGTTTGGGTGGTCCAATTGCTTAAATGTCCACCTACATTTCGTCAAATTAAGTATCCATTTAACTCCATTTATTTATCCTAAAATGCATGATTTGAAAAAAAAAAACCTAAAATAGATCGCTTTTATGGCTTACACGTATGAACTACATTGATTTGTAGATAAGTCTCAGTGTACTAAAGACCGCTCAAAAAAAGGAAAACATTACTCTTTTTTGTACGAAAGCTGATCGACTTCTGATTTGTAGATTGTTGACACCTAATTTTGATTTTGATTTATATATTGCACAAAAATTGAGAATTAATTCTCACCAAAAATATTTTCTCATGCGTCGCATTTTTATTTTTTATTTTTTTTACATTGCATTTTGCATTGACGGCGAGAAGTTAAGCTTAATTCGACAGGTGATTGGACTAAAGCATATTGCAAAATTTAGCTAAGGCTAAGAGAGATGTGCCTAAACAGTTCATTTGTTAATTCAGATGCAGAATAGAGAATATATCTAGTGCCTTTGTCATGGCATTATCAGGACTCCTGGCCCTGTCCTATTTGAGCCATTGTTAGAGACGAAGAAAGAGCAACATTTGGTTTGAGCATTCATTGGACCTGCCCTCTCTTATTTTCATTCAATTTGGAAGGATAAATATCTGGGTTGAGCTGTATAGCTCTAATCATTCGAAGTCAGAAGCATCCGGAATCTCCATTGCCACTGCCTCTTGCTGCTCTGGCACGCGGTCCACTCGAATTGAAGTGAAAGCTGAAAGAACCCGTCCTCTGTACATTCCCACTGAAGCATGGTTGTGATAAAACGAGGTTTTCTTGCAATGAATCATATGGTGTTCTTCCTCTTAACTGGCAGCAGAGTTGGAGAATCTTCACAGGCTTAAAGTCAATCTGCTTTTGCCGATGCCTGCAACGCGCTTCTCTTTCAGTCAATTTCCGAAGCAAAGTAACCGACAAAGAATGCCTGCCAACGAAAAAGAAGAGTACGTGAAGGAAACAAGAGAAATCAAGAGGACAATTTTTAGTGGGCACTGTCGGTGATGGACAGAAGAAAAGCATGAGTGGAGGATGGTGCACCGACAAGGGAGAGTAGGAGGGGGTGTGCATGGTCCGGGCCGGTCCGGTCCCGGCATAGAACCGGGGACCGGACCGTAGCCCCGATCCCCAAATTTTCAGGACCAAGGACCGGACCGGGACCAGGACAGGATTGGACCGGGACCGACGGTCCGGTCCGATCCCGGTCCGATCCCAATGGGACCGCTAATACTAGCTTCTTATAGAACATAGATAACAAAAAACCTCAATCGATCATTAATTTTCGTCAAATTGGGCAATACTTTTGCATATAAGTGTTCATGTCAACATTACTAAGGTCCATAGCGCCACATTAGGTGGAAAAAATGAGGACGAAATGAAGAAAAAAGAGTGAAAGTGCTGAAAAAAAATATATAACCATAACTGAATGATAAGTGTATGAGGCAAAGAGAGCCCAGACCAATTGTTCACTTTCTTTAGCAATATCCTCAAGAATAAAGTTGTGCTAACATTTCTAATTCTTTCTTTTAATTATATATTCTGATGGTCCGGTCCGGGCGGTCCGGTCCTTGGTCCCCGGGGATGGTCCCCGGTCACCGTCCCATTTATTGGGACCAAGGACCGGACCGCCTCCCTCAAGGACCGGACCAACCCAGCCGGTCCGATCCGGTCTTGGGCCGGTCCGGTCCAGTTTGCACACCCCTAGGAGACACTTATGAATGGATAGCTAAAAGAGAAAGCAATCTCTCTTTCTCTCTCTCGGGGGCACTCAAAAAACAAAAGAAAGCTAAGCGCTCTGAGGACTTTCTCTAGCTTTTGGATAAAAAATGATGACACTCCACTCACCTAGAAAGAAAAAGCAAAAAAAAAAAAAAAAAAAGACTATTTTGCCGAAATACCATTTGATGGGGGCTCGGGGACTTTGATGCGGGGATCCCCAACGACTCTCTTATATACAGCAAGGCCTCCCGGAATCACGGAATGGACTCTGGACCGTCTCGTCCCTGTTTAGCACAGTTTCACGAAGCCAAGTTGTGATTTGAAGCAAACCCCCACCATGAGCTGGAAAAAACACCGGTCGGCTATGGACCCATCACCATCGCACCGGCCTACAGGATGATGTTGCCCTTCTTTAGGCAGTCCAGAGCGTCGTCATAGTGGAAGTTGAGGCACTGCGATGAGTAACATCCTCGGGCTTTGTTCACTGCTACTGTTGGTGCATTATCTCACCCTCCCAATAAGCTAAGTCCAATATTTTTGCTCTTTTGGTTTTCTGCAGCCCGTTACGGGTATTGCCTTGGTTTATTTTGAGCAACTCGTTCATCTTTTGTAGACCCATGTATTGCCGTTAGCGTGTTGCCGCCTTCCACTGGAGTAACGCCACTCTCTGGTCTTTGTGCGCTGTGGCTTTTCTATCATCAACTCACCACCCTCCTCTCCCTCGGGTCAGCATCGTCAGCATCATTCTTGGTGAGGAGAGAAACAAAAAGAAGAACAGGGAGTGGGGGTTCTCAGAGAGTTCTGGGCGACGGAGAACTGAGCTCTTTAGCATGAAGAAGAAAGGAAGATATAACAACTTGGCCCGTTACTCATAAGATATTGTCCGCTTTGGACACGGCATAACGTTCCCGCTGTACACCACTTACACGAGCGAGCGCCCACTACGGTCTGCACATGTTGTCGGGAGTCGGTTCTGATACCAATTATAACGACTTGAGCCCGTCATTCGTAAGATATTGTCCGCTTTAGACACACAATCCTCACGGTTTTGTTCCTCCGAGGGTCGCCCATACAACCCCAAAAAACGTGTCTTGCAAGTTAAAGGTAAACCCAAAACTTATAAATCAGCCCAAAACTCTCTCCCTAAGCGATGTGGGACGGAGAGTTGTGTACACCCCCTCCATGAGATGTCACAAAAGAGGACGTGTTTCCTTTTTTCCTTCTCTTCCAACGAATGCCAAGATGGAGGATTAAGATGCACTTTTATTTTTCACATTTTAAGTTGATGATAGCATGATAAGCTTATATATGACTCTGCTCAATCTTTCAAACCTTTTCTGTTAGGTTGGGTCATTGCATTTAGTGCATTCGTGTTTCATGAAATACTTCATAGACCTCCCTCCTTACTAATCATGTCAAGCTGTTTAAACGTTCTGGTGTTTTTCCTGATGCTCCTTCTTTAGAGGCTGTTGCCGACGCAAGCAGAGCAATCGAGTTGGATCCTCCAGTGTCTTTGAAGTCTAAAGGATACTATTGCATGGGCGATGCTTATTATGAGCTTGAAAAGTATCAGACTGCCAAAGCGGATGCAAGATTCACCAATTTAATCAAAAGGTGTGATGAGTGTTTTGCAGGTGGCACCCGCGGGAGGTGGTCGGGAAAGCGGTCAGATTTCAGATTGCTTCAGCCGACTGGCCCTGCATTGACGTCCATCCGTCCTGCCTATAATGCTGTCCCTTTGGTGACGATTTCCCTGTGACGAGGGCACATGAAAGAAAGCAAATTTCACAGCATCCCGAAGCTTGTCCAGCAGCTACCGTCGAGCTTCACCGCAAGCACTACCGTCGTGGTCGCCCATCACCGTCAATCTAAGAGCGCTAGCCGCAAGTTCATCGTTCATGATCCCAAATCGATTCAATATCGATTCGAATTTGGAAAAGTTCATTCGCAAATCAGGTAAATTTCTTATCTTTAGCAATTTGCATATTTGATCAGCATGACTTTCAATATTTGAATTGAACTGATCGAATTGCTATTTTTTTGCAATATTTGAATGCATGTTGGAAATCTCTAAAAAAAATATTGCATGTAGATAATTGCTACATATAGATTAGAATTGACATGTTTAAATCAAATCGCATTCTAGGATAAAATCATATTAGATATGATTGCATGTTTAATTGATTTTTTTGGAATAAATTAAATTAGATTTCATTCTAGGTTAGAATATGCATGTTTAGGCATAGTTTATTTTAGGGCCATAATTAAATCCGAAAATAAAAAAATAAAAAAAAATCATCTTTGCCATGTCATCGTGTATTACATGTCACATTTTCCATGTCATTTAGAGTTGCATGTTTAGGTTAATTAATTAATTCATCATGTAGAATGCATGCTATGATTGATTTAATTTTAATTGCATGTCATATAGAGTTGGTCATGTAGTTTAATTAAATTCACATGCATTCTTAGGATAGATTGCATTTATTTAGGTCATTGCATTTAGAATAATCTCATGCATTGCATTTGGTTTATTCTTCATTAAAAAAGTGAAAACCAAAAAGAGAGAAGATTGTCTGGCGCATAATCCTTGCTAATTGTCTTGAGTGCTGAGTATTTAATTTAATTGTTTGAGCTCCCGTTTGATAACCTTTGTTAGTGACTTAGGTTAAGATTTAATCAAACCTGTTTGATCAAAAAAAATTCATGAAATAAAAAGGTACCGAAATGGCGTTAAAGTAATCTAGCGTAATTAAATCCCTTGGCTCATTATTTCTAGTTCGCAGGAATAAAATAGTACTTCCACTGTTTTATTTAGGTTCCTAATCAACCTACCTTAAATAATTAGTGGCGACTACAAGTTAAAAATCTTTGCATGTTAAATATTGAACCTAAGTTGTGATTTGGGAGAGCTCGGGAGAACTCGAACTACGTTAATTAATTTCACTTAATTAATCTGGTAATCCATTAACCTAAAATTCTGAAAGCTCGATTTTTTTAGGATCGCGACATAGATAAGTCTCGTTGTCTTGAGCGGTCATTGTGGGTTAAGTGCAATTTTTTAGAGAAAAATTTCTGCATGTATGGTACTTATTACAATAATAAACTAATACAAGAGGATAAACTGATTATTTTTTTTTGGTAAGGAGGATAAACTGATTATCATATTTACATTATCCAATTTGTAGAAAAATTATCAAATAAGAGCCTAAAGTGCCCTCATTTTTTTAAATAATAGCTTAAAGTGCATCATTTAAATAAAAAAAGCCTAAAGTGACTACAACTGTTTCAAATAAGGGCTTGACCTAGTTAAATATTTCGGACGGTCAAGAGCATTTTCGTCCAAATACAATTTTAAACTATTTTTAAATTCCATTTAATTATAAATTTATAAAAATAAAATAAAATTATTTTTAAAAAATAAATATAGGCAAGAGGGCTGCCTCCCACCTATGGCTGTCGACCCTCACTAGAAACGACCTCGCCTTGCCTAGTGAAGGCGTGCCACGGGTGAGGGCCACCTCGCCCAAGCCCTCGCTGGGTAAGGCAAGCCATCCCTCACCCAACCCTATCCGAACAATGCTAGTGGCCGGCCATTGCCGGAGGCTAGCCACTAGCTAAAAAGAAAAAAAGTAAAAGTAAAAAAAGAAAACAAAATAAACATAAAGTAAAAGAATGAAATGCCCTTAGGTGAAGCCTTTATTTGAGACTTATATGACCACTTTATATTTTTATTTGAAATAATATCCACTTCAAGCCCTTATTTGAGACAATGAAGGCACTTTAAGCCTTTATTTGAAACGATGTCCATTTCATGCCTCTATTTGAGAAAATGAGAGCATTTCAGACCTTTATTTGGAATTTTCCACAGTTTGTATGACATATTTCATTGCAAGAGCAACACAAGATCCCCCACAGATCAAGGAGATAACAAAAATTTTCGGACACTCTCAAATCATTCAAATGCGCTCATTATTTCGAAGCCTCTAATTACACTCAATATTCTCACTGTGTTTAATCTCACAATTCCTTGCAAAGCATCACCCTCATAGAGAAATTCACAAAATCTTATTAAAAGACTTTCATGGCTTCAAAGACTAACAGACTTTTTCCTCGGATCAAACCATAAAGAGAAATTACAGCAGCCATTAACAACACATACATGAGCTCACTATACACAAGACACCAAACTCAACAACCCCACAAAAGAACATTTGTGTGCAAAATGCTATAAGCGCTTGTCGACCCTACGTGGACTTAATAAGGCAAAGAATGGGAAACTAATTTCTCTGTTTGCATCGCATCACCCCGATCTTGTTAGCGTCCAATTCAGAATTTTTCTAAGATGGGCTTGCTACAATTCAATTACGGCACGGGTTTTGAAATTGCGAGCTCAAACTCGGAATTTCAATTCTAACAGTTCTCTATCTTGACTTCACATCTAAGCCACGTGACAATTGCTTCATTGAAAAAAACTCCTCTCCCATAGTCCCTCACGGGCTGAATCACCATAGACATATCAAATCACGTTTGAAAGTTTGCCATAGCTGTAGTCCTCGGTAGTTCATCAACTCTACCAACACCTTTAGCTATTCCGCAAGAATTTTCAAACACAACCCACCATATCTCAGATGAAGCAAACCTGTTGATATCGAAAATGTGCATTGTCAAATACAGTAGTTACAATAATAGTTGATTCATTAGGCTGCATCTCTGTACATGCACCATCTATATCAATTACCGCGCTAGCGCCCACTGTCTCAAGAGGTTCTGATTCCAATTCTACGTTGAATTGAACATCATTCAGATCCACAAAAAAACAACAGCAACCGCTCCTACCTAGAAGTACCGGAGATTAGTCAAATGTAGCTTCGACAACGGATCAATTTAATTTGAGGCACCACCATCAATAGCCTCCCCAACCTTGTGCCCGCCCTCAAAGTATGCACTTTCTTGCCCCTCCCAACGTACTTACCATCACTCCTTGATGATTATTGACCTAAACCGGTTGAACCTATTACTGACCCAATTAACCTTAAATTCCCTCGGCCCAGTTTGGACTGAATATGAATCCTGAGAATCTGTACGCAAGAGCATTTGGTTTACTAAAATACGATTTTAGCTCTTGAGTCTAAGACGAGTTGCGCCAGCATATCCAATGAATTTGATAATAAGCCCGATTCATCAATACGATCTCCGTGAGAACTTCGATTGAAATTCACTAGTTCCAGACACCGCAAGGATTTCACGCTCCCTTGACTTGACATACAAATTTTTCAGCCGGCTGCCAATTAAGCTAAATCGAGTTTTATCAGGTCATTAAGCATGAGTGATGGAGGTGAGTGATGGAGGTCCGATCCCAGTCATTTCTAGTTATAGCAATAGACTTACTTATTCACGTCGGATTTGGTGTGTCGTGGGTGCATTTGAATATGCAATTGAATAAAAGAGGAGATGCGGTGGTAGATTTTGACCTCATCGACACTTACTTCAATACCATATATTACCATATAGGTGATTTCCACTAGAAATTTAAATTATTAGGAAATGACAATATCACGTTGTATAAAGCTATAACCATTCATGGTCATTGTTGGGGTAGGAATAGCTGCGGCGCTCCTAACCTCGTGGAATTTACGTAGTCCTGAGGCGTATGAGCAGGTATTCCTGGAATTAGCAGGCCGATCGCTCTAACAATCCTCAGCAACCATCCTTCTCTGTAGCTCGGCCCCTTCTGGCGAGCAATCGCGAAGCTGCGCATGAGCTCGTACCACGCGTTCACCATCATCGGGATAACGTACAGAGGCGAGAAGTAGTTCTTGTTCGGTTCTTCCCGGACGATCTGCACATAAAAAATTCGAGGCAACCAAGAGAATTGAATGAGCAGTCTTATCCAATTACAACATGGTCTGCGAGGAGAGAGAGAGAGAGAGAGAGAGAGAGAGAGAGAGAGAGCTCCTCACCTTCCCTTGATATTTGCTATTGAAGTAGCAACACCGCCCAAAATGCTTGAACATGAAAGCTGAATCATCGTAAGGCAGCCTAGGCACAATGTCATTCCCATAAACGACTCGAAAGTAGTCAATCCGATGTTGCCTCAAGGCCCTCTCCATGAACTCCCCAAACTTCTCATCTCCAACCCTAGGCTGACCAAACGTGTAGACCCCCTTTAATCTCTCCATCAGCCACGTCTCCCCGTGCACGGCCAAGATCGCCGGGAAGAGGATTGCCAATGCCCCTCCCAAGCTGTGGCCCGTCACCACGTACCGCGCTTTGTCGTTCTTGCTGAGCAGCGACCTCAGCTTCTCCCTTATGGCATAGTAAGCCAACGGCGCGGCCGTTTTCAGATGCGGGTCAAGCCTTTTCGGCCAACCTATGTTCTTTTGGAGCCCTAAGGCTTTCATGAACCCGCCATGAATTTTCCCAACGCCTGGTAACTCGTACCACGAGATGTCGAAGTCCGAGCGCCATGCGTCCGCGTTGAAAGGCTCCGTGCCTCGGAAAGCCACCACGACCGTGTCGCGGTCCCGTAGCATGAAGGCTTCCGTGGTTACTTTCTCTTCATAATCTGCAAAAGAAAAACGAATGGGCACCCGTCAATTTTCATCTTGGCATATTATCCGGAGCTGTAGAGATGGTGGTATAGCTCCTTACCATTCCAAAATTTGTAGGACCCCAAGAATTCCATCTGCACAAATGAGCGGACATAATTGTCGTAAAGGACTAATTCGATTGATGTTCAGTAAACGTACGGCGCCTCTTTTTTTATGGGGGATGGCCAGGTTCGGTTAGTATTAGGAACTTAGTCAATTAAGCTCTTTAGTATCAATCATAGTCAGTTTTTGCCAAAATTTAAGTTTAATTGTCCCTGACTAATTAAGCTGCACGGTGTGGGCATCGAACAGATCGGCCTCGTGATTTCTTGTTTCCCGTCATCGCTTCTTACGTCTTGACGTGGTCACGACATGATCCATGCTTTCATTTATAGATTAACCTCGAACTAATTACATGTTTATTTGTGTTTTAGATTCTCTCTATCTCGACCTGCCAATGGTGGGTGACCGTGGTTCGAAGGTAGGCCTCGTTCTCGTAGGATGCTTTCGAAGCCATCATGGTGAGAGCCGCGAAGTAGTTGCCGTCGCCGGGCCCGATGCGATGGTCCAGCTCCACTCTCTTGTCCAAATTGCCGACGAAGGATATGAAGCTCCCCGACTCTCTGTCCGGCACCACCACCATCCCTGTCCACAGCCCCACGTAGTAAGTCAACATCTTTCCTAGAGGAAAGTCAAACGATTAGGGAGACTAATCCTACTTTTTTTTTAGCATGGCCCCTGCTTGATCGATATCTGCAACTAGATATGTTTCTCAGAAGACACAGCAATTGGTCCGAGTCTTTTAAAACTTCCATTGGTTGGTAATCTAGGCCATTAGAAGTGTTTTCGTGAAGACATGATCAATGCACGGGCGTTGAAGAATCAAATTCGGTACTGGAAAGCCAAGCAATTCTTAGTGACATTTCCGGATGATTGTCCAAAAAGTCCTAAATTTGTTGTACGGTGGCCAATTCATTTCTACACATTTCAATTGTGTTGATTTAGTTCTAAACATTTTGGCAATTTGTCAATTTATTCCCAAACCTTTCGATTGTATTAAATTATTCCTAAACCTTTCGAATTTTCTCATTTAGTCATAAACCTATTATTTTGATAAGTGGCCAAAATGACTAGATTGAGAAATCATAAAAAAAAATTATGACTAAATTGACAAATCGTCAAATGATTTATGAATAACTTGACAAAATTGGAAGATTTAGGACTGAATTGAGCGTCATACGGTATGTTTAGGACTAAATTGGCACAATTAAAAGGTTTCGAACTGAATTGGCCGTTGTATATTAGATTTAGGACGTTTTGGACAATTTTTCCGTTAAATTTCTTTTAAGAAATTGATTGAATCTAAGTGAGCCAAATTCGAAAGAATGAAATATATCAAAACTTAGCCATTTATACTTTGAGTCCAAATGAATTCAATAGACTGCTAGATTCATGATCAACTCTATCCTGCAACCAAGGGCTACGAACATTTATAGTTTTCAGATAGCTCCCGCTTTTAAACGACTCCTTAATTTATTATATCAAATTAGACCCACCTTCACTATAAAGTTAACCGGTGAATTAGGAACCAACAAGGACAAGGACATGTTAGTTGTACCAGAGTGCACCTCAACATTTTACATGCTCAATAATTAGCAAAAACATAGACTTCAAACGCCAAAAGCAAAAGTAAACAAAATCTTTTAAGCAACCATTTCTATCAACGAAGCAACAATGTAACTGCAAAGACTCATTTCGAATTTTTTTAATAAAGCCTTGTTGTGCCGTATTTGTGATAGTTACGCCTCGGTTGTTTTCGCGAAAAATAAATAATTTTAGAAAAATTTTTTGAAAAATGATCACTTCTATCGTTTATAATAATAAGTCAATGATAATTTTTTTCATTATCGTAT
>JAGVVM010022598.1:0-12858 GCA_019149425.1 Psidium friedrichsthalianum | reverse complement strand
GGTTTCAAGAGTCAGCGTCCATTCTCACATTAAGAAATTGGAACCAATGCAATATTTCCCTTGATTGCGAACGGGCACAGACAGGGACCTTCTTCACTAATCCTCTGATCTAGATAAGAGTTAGGACCTACACACAGAAAAGTTGATGAAGTGTATGCATGTATGCATGGAATTGCATGTAGTGGTCCCCCAATGGACTCAGACACCAGTGAGATACGAGAAACTGATAAATCCTTGTCGCTATCAAGGGTTGTACTCTTGACAGTATTTGTATTTTACAGGATTTGCTTAATCTTCTCCATCAGTATTCACGAGGAATCAAAGCCACCGCCAGGTAAAACCTTTGTACTATGTACGGACCTCATAAGTTTGGTGCGAACTGCCTCCGGGGATAGAGAGCGTTGGCGGAGTGCCTTCTTCAAACCAGATCTCGACTGTAAACGCGTTTAGGTTTCACTTTGGGGGGGGGTGTTGGTTGAACGCACTTAGCTACCACTTTGATTTGCTTGTCCATGACAAAGACCTTCAGTCGCTTTTCATCAATCAAGTTCAGCTGTCATGTCTTCTGTCGGATCCACTCGGCCTTTGAAAGTTCGGCTTGGGCCAGTATCCGTAAGGGAAGGGAATTCAACTTCCACAAGAAGAGGTCTCCATACCGTACACCAGGGAGTAAGGTGTTGCCCGGTCGAAGTCGAATCGAAGTTTCTATATGCCATTAACGCGTACGGTAACCTCTCATGCAATCTCGTAAATTCTCTGCAGTCTTGCATGGATTTTCTTAATATTCTTGTTCGCCGCTTCCACAGCTCCATTCATTTGTGGGCGGTAAGAAGAAGAATTAAGGTGTCTGATCTTGAATCTGTCCAACAGGTCGTCCACCACCTTGTTATTCAGATTGGAGCCGTTGTTTGTAATGATGGCTTGGGTGTCCCGTACCTTGCGGTAATGTCCCTTTTAATAAACTTCGCGACGCTCTTAGCTGAGACGTTGGCGTACGAATTGGCCTCGATTCATTTGGTGAAGTAATCGATTGCCACCAAGATAAAACGGTGCCCGTTTGAAGCATTAGAGTTAATTGGCCCATCATATCAATTCCCCACATAGAAAACGGCCAGGCTTCAGGCATCTGATGAATTTCATTTGGAGGAGCGTTGATCTTGTCTCCATATACCTGACACTGATGGCAAGATCTCACGTGCTGATTTCAATCTGACTCCAGGGTCATCCAATAGTAACCGAGTCTCATGATCTTCTAAGCGAGGAGGTGGCCGTTCATGCATGGTCCGCACTCTCCTTCATGGATCTCCTTCATAAGCAAGTTTGCTTCCTTAGCATCTACGCACCTCAATAGGACTGATTCAAATGACTTCTTGTACAGTGTCTGATTACTGAGAAGAATTTGGTAGCCATCTTGACTATGTACTTTCTATCTCCCATTTGGCTCCCTAGAGGATATTCTCCTTCAGCAAGTAATTCTTGATGTCATGATACCAGGGTTGGTCATCAAACCCTTCCTCAATTGTCATGCAGTAAGCTGGTTCCCTAATGATGTCGACCCTCAATGGCTTGATGTCTAAGCCTTCCATTACTTGCAGCATGGACGATAGGGTGGCAAGGCATCCGCAAAGTGATTCTGGGTTCTCGGCAGGTATTCGAAATCGATCTCTTCGAACTCCTCAATCATTTCCTCTAAGAACCTGTAATAAGGGATAAGCTTAGAGTCTTTAGTTTTCACTCACCTAGGTTTGCAAGATGATTAGCATGGAGTCTCCGTATACTTGCAGTCTCTTTACTTTCATAGTGAGGGCCAGCTGCAGCCCTAGGATACAGATTTCATACTCAAAAATATTATTAGTGCACGGAAATGTCAGCTTTGCAGCGACTGGGTAATGTTGTCCTTCAGGAGATATTAGAATTGCCCAGTTTCAGACCCCACGAGGTTGACAGTGCCATCAAAATTACATTGTCCATTTATCATCGGTCAATTAGAAATACGGATCTTCTGCCTTCTCGTCGCTTGGGATACTGAATCCCTAGGCATTTTCAGCCAACATATCCGCTATAGCTCGTCCTTTAACGGATTTCTGAGTCGAACTCCTAATGTCAAACTCTGACAGGAGGACTTGCCATTTAACCAGTTTCCCAATAAGGCTGGCTTTTCTAGGAGATACTTTATCGGATCGTTCTCTGTGACCAGCTGTACGCGGTGATAAGGGTGTGTTGCCTCAATCTGTGTAGCACCCACACCAACGCGACACAAGTCTTCTCGACTGTGGGATAATTCATTTTTGATACAGTAAATTTCTTGCTCAGATAATAAATAGCCCGCTCCTTGCCATTTTCTGGGCTTGTTTGAGCTAGTAGACCCCTAAGGATTCTTGATGAACGGTGAGATATAGGGTTAGCGGAAACCCGATACGGGAGGCACCAAAACTGGTGGCGAGATAAGGTAACTTTTAATCTTCTCCAGCGCTTGATGACATTCGGAATCCCATTTCACCTTGGCTCCCTTCTTTAGCAGCTTGAAGAACGGCTTTGTAACATCAGAGAGTTGACAAATGAACCTGGCAATGTAATTTAGTCTCCCCAGCAAACTCCTCACTTCCTTAACTGTCGTGGGGTTTGAGGTCTAATATTGCCTTGACTTTAGAAGGGTCGATTTCAACTCCCCGGTTGCTCACCATGAACCCAAAAAGCTTTCCTTACCGTGCCCCGAATATGCATTTAGCGGGATTTTACTTCAATCTATACTTTTGAAGTCGTTCAAATAACTTTCTTGGTATCTGGACGTGATCGTCTCCGGGTTTAGACTTCGCAATCATATCGTCGACATATACTTCTATCTCCTTGTGCATGGAATAGAGCCACCATGGCCCTTTGGTAGGTTGCCCCTGCATTTCTCAAGCCGAAGGCATAACCTTATAACAGAAGATGCCCCATGGCGTTATGAACGAGGTTTTGCTTTGTCTTCCTCCTTAAAAGGATTTGATTGTACCTAGAAAATCTATCCATAAACGAGAACATCTCGAAACCGTTGTGCTGTCGACCAAGACATCGATATGTGGAAGAGGAAAGTCATCTTTCGGGCTTGCCTTATTTAGGTCGCGGTAATCTACGCATACTTTAACTCTTCCGTCCTTCTTCATCATTGGGACAATATTGGCAATCCATTCGGGATAGAGATTACTCAATGAACCCCACTTTAGCAGTTTCATCACTTCTTCTTCGATCTTTTTAGATAACTCCGGTTTCGTGCGTCGAAGCTTTTGTTTCTTAGCGGGAATACTCGGGTCCGTTGGGAGCGAATACTCGACAATACTTAGATCCAAACCCGACATGTCTGCATAGGACCAGGCAAACACATCCTGATATTCTCTGAGGAGTTCAGTAAATCGAGATGCTTCAAACAAAGATAACCTTCCCCCAATTTTACTTCCTTTAAATTCTCAGAAATCCAGATTGACTGTAACGGTATCCTCTGCCGTTAGGGGTTTATGTTTCTCATATCTACTCCAATCTCTTCTGATATCACTGGTGTCATCATCACATTCTTCCTCAATCCCATAAGAGAAGTCATCAATACAGTCTGAGCCACATAATAACCTGTCATGCATGTGAGGGATGGTATGCCTGAAATGTTACAAGCACAGTTAGTATTTTGCTAGTACTAATAAAGATGCATGAATTTTTCGAAAACGTTTTGAAACCCTTTTTTTTTGAAAGAAACGAAGAAGAAAGAGGAGAACTGGTCCTCATCTCATCGGACGTCCTCACTCCCCTAAAAGTTTTTTTCAGGAAAATAGGGATCATGTGGCAAATCAGCCCTCAAGCTTCAAAGATTTGAAGTCGAGTATTATCATTGGGCCGATTTGTTATTCCACATGTCCCTAAGAAAACTCGGGGGACTTTTATTAGATGGAAAATGGACCGCATTACAGCATACACTACTTGGACCAATGGTCGGAGATCCAAGGGTGATTTTCAGGAGAGGAAATGCACTACTAAGGAACGAAAACATCATGCAAAAATCTAAATGCAAGGGAATTGAAATGCATAAAGAAAAGGGAAAGGGGGCCTCTTTACACAAGCTGGCTGGAGTCCTCGTCAAGTCGCTCGATGACGATGTTGACGGTGTCCTCTAGAAATGGGTTGGATAGATCGGGTTCTGCTGCGTTCTGGACAGTTTCATCCGCTAGCATCTTGGGGCGCCTAGAGAAATACTTATCCAAGGGACTGCTAATCATGCTAGTTTTCCTTTCCAATATTGGGAGCCAATGAATGAGCCAACTCTGCCTCCTCGGTTTCCACGACCCATATACTGGCCTCTGCCTTGGCCTCTAGAAGTGAAGCCCCTACTGGATTCACCAGTATATCCTAAGCCTGCTCGATGTTCGTTGACGTCTAATTGCAGTGGCGACCGGATTCCCTGACCATTCTTCCTAGCCCGCGTCTAGGAACGAACCCATAGAATTCTTTTCTTGGTCTCGGGAGGTGCATGCGTGACTGCCATTAGTTCAAGGAAGTGATAGCTAGCTTCCTCTTTTCGCTCTGCTCTACATACGGGACCGCGCTCCTTTGGTATGTGGCGAAATCCATTTCTCTGTGTACCGTGACTACTTTCCGTCCACCACGAATCGAACCTTCTGATGCAGGCTCAAAGGTACCGCGCCTGCCGTGTGAATCCATGGTTTGCCCAGGAGAAGTCCAAAGGTGCTCAGGAGGTCCATAACCTGGAACCCGATGGAGAACTCTACGGGTCCAATGAGGACGTCTAGCTCGATTTCACTAACCACGTTTTTCCTCATTCCATTGAAGGCCCTGATGGTGGCCTTAGAAGTATGGATGAGCTCCTCGTTTACACCAGATTCCTGAGTGTGGTCAACGGACATATATTGAACGCTGACCCATTATCGATTAGCACGTGGGAGATTGCTTCCGTGGCTTCTCGCCGATATGTATAGAGCCTTGTTATGGGCCTACCCATCTACAGGAACGTCCTCATCCGAGAAGGATAGCTGGTCCTTCAGTAATATGGCCCCCACAAAGTTCTCCAGCTGTACCTTATTAATAGTCTCTGGTACGTGCACTTCATTCAACACTCTTCATCAGCGCAATTTTATGCTTTTCCGAGTTAATAAAGAGATCGAGCAGTGATATCTGGGCCGGCATCTTCCTCAACTGCTCTATCACTTCAAACTCACTTGTCCTGACGATGGACAATGCCCTCTCTACGTCTTCTCTCGTCACCTCTCTCCTTTTAGGTTCCCTTTCTCTTGGTGCGTAGCACCTGCCGGACCTCATGACCGCGTCTATCTCACCTGTTCCGTAGTCCCAAGGGACAGCTGGGGTTGTAATTCGCTGGTGGAGGGATCTTATCACGATCTTTTCAACTTTTCGCCGTGTTGCGCCCTTCCTATCCTCTAGCTCTAGACTAGATAGGGAGATCACCATGCGCTCGAGGAACTACTCTCAACGTCCTCCCATCTGTCTACCTCGTTCATCTTGATTACAAAGAAGGCCTTTGACCCCACTACTGTGATTAGTTCATCCTCGTCAACATGATCCGAATCATAATCGCTGCACCATGCCTCCGTGTTACCCCTACTAAATCCGATGATGGTGATAAATCATTCCACCTTTGGCGATCTCTAGTCTGGACTATTTCCATAGAATCGCTGCCTCAATCGGGTCTCTCTCACATCCGGCTTGGTTCTACGGAGGATACCTCGTGCCTCAACCCAATATTCACCATATGGCTGAAAGACTGGAATCTGTATGCATGCATGCATTCGTAATACTCCCGAGGAAGAGTTCGTATGAAAAGTTTCACCATTTCTCTATCAGCTAGCGGAGGTAAGATCTGTTCGACCTGCAGTTTCCGCCTGTGCGCAAATGCTTGGAATCCCCGCCTCCTCCATAGTGATGCGAGTCAGATCGTCTTTAGTGACCGTGAATCTCATGTTGGCTTTAAATTTTCGTATGAACTGCTCCTCAAGATCCTCCCAGGTAGAAATCAGTCAAAATCGATCGAACGATACCAGTGCAAAGCCAGCCAATCAGACTACGCTCGAAGTTGCTAATGAGGATCTGATCATCCTCATGGTGGCCAATCATCCTGCCGAGATAAAAGGAGATGTGATCCAAAGGGCAGCCTTCACCTCCAAACTTCCGCGGGAACGTTATCGACCAGTCGGGTCGAGCTGCCTTCCTCCCCGAGCGATGATCGCCTTCAACTCAGGCACCATATTGGCCAGATCCTTGGCCTGTCCCTCTAAATCGGTCAGTCTCTGATTATGCCATTCGATTGTCCTCCTAAGTTTCAATGTCTGATACTTCTCCTCTGCTGGGCGGCACATGAGATTCGCTACTTTCCTCATTAATTTTGTTATCATGGAGTCCATGCGTTTTCAAGTTATCGAGTTGTGTCGCGATCCTCCTAGGATTTCCGGATCCCGAGGAGTTAATGGATTGCTAGGCCCATTTGGTGTCTGGGCTTAGCTCGGGCCCTCCCGGGCCCATACCAAATCGCGTCAGGAAATTTCAAATCGAGATCGACCTTGGTGTGGTTAGGTGACATGTGAATAGTGTGCATGCCAACGGAGTCGCCACTAGTCATTTATTGGAGGGGTATGACTGAAAACCCTATCGAACGATTGGGAGGTATTGTTCGATTCTACGAAAACCAGAGATCTAGATTCAGGGACTTAGTTACGTCGATATTGCTATCGACGCCCTTTCGGTCCTAAGTTGAGTGATTTCTTAGTCTAAGAGGTTCGTGAAGGTATTCTTTGGGTAAGGTGAGTCCTAAAAGTCTAAGGGTTCATGCATATGGGGAATGCTAACCTATCAATCGCAACCACAATGAATAATTGCACCATCAACGAATGAAAGAATCACATCAAGGCAAAACAAATCAAGTAGCGTCCTAGAGGAGTCCTAGAGACCTAGAGGAAAGGTCGGCTGAGCCCTGGAATGATTTGGAAAAATTTGGATCAGGTTGGCCAGAGGGGTTAAAATGGTAATTTCCTAAAGCCCAGGAGGTCAAAAAAGGGTTAAACTAATTGGATGTGATTTTTCCTAGGTTTCAGAATTTTGGAATTTTTGGGTATTTTAAAAAAACTTTTGAATTTCCTGAATTTTTTGAAATTTTTTTTAAAAAAGGTTTTTGTGATTTTCCAAGGTTTTTTCTATTTTTGGACATTTTTTCAAAAATTTTTTTGATTTTTTCCAGACATTTTCTACATTTCTGACAAATTTTTCAATTTTCTAGAATTTCTATGAATTTTTGGGATTTCTAATTTTTTAAGGATTTTCAGAAATTTTTTATGATTTTTCCTTTTTTTTGGATTTTTGTCTTATTTTTATTCTCTTTAATTTTCTAACTTTTCCAAAAAAAATTTATATTTTTTTCTTTACATTTCCAGATTTTTCTACAATATTTGGTATATTTTTTGGAGCTTTTGTTTTTTTTTTGGATTTTATTGAATTTTTTATATTTCTGAAATCTTTTGTGATTTTTTCTTTACCTATCTCATTTTATTATTTCCTGACCTTTTTACAGATTTTGTCCAAAAATTTTTCATGATTTTTCCTATTTTATTATTTTTCTGCTGATTTTTTATTTAATTTTTATTTAATTTTATTAATTATTATTTTCTTATTTTTATTTTATTTCCTGGACTGGGCGAGTTGACCCGAGGAACCCGGCCCTAAAACCCAAATTGGAGAGCAGCGCGGTATTGAATTTTTGCTAGTTTCTATCTTTTTTTTTATATATTTTTTTTGTCATTTACTTATTTTTTATTTTTTATTATTATACGGATCGGGTCAAAGGGACCCGACCGCTGACTAATCCCGGCCCAATGAGTCAGAATGGACAAACACCAATGCCTAAAAAACGCGTAGTTTAGGTATCTTTATATTTTTTGAATTTTTGAATGTTAGATTTTATTATATTTTCCCGCCCGAGCCTTAATCTACGGTTGATAACTCGCCACGTGTATCTATTCTGACCGCTCATCCACCATACTAAAACTTACGGCCGAGATTGAGTCCAAGACTAATCCTACCTTGTTCCGATCAAAACGTATTGTTATATCTTATTCGTTTAATACCGGCCGATGTCGCCCAGTGGAGCGTTTGACTAAGTCAACACGGTGACTCGTGGCCAATGACGGGGTTTCCACGTCAGCGCTACGTCAGCTGTTGACCAGGTCAGATGGCGACTGGGCTCGTCTTCTTCATCAGGCCGATATTAGACGAACGGCTATGGTTCGACGGCCCGATGATCCGACGGTAAGATCTCAACTAAACGACGCGAAACCAGTCTCAATTGATTCGTCTAGACTCAGAGATCAACATATCTGGAAAATCAAACAAATCCAACGGATGAATCAAAACATCGAAGCCGTAACAGAGAGCAAACATGGCGTTCAATCATCATCCCGAGCATAACAATCGATTCCTTGGACAAAGAGTACATAGAAGGTTCACGAGACTACCTGGGCTCCATTAAGCCCTAGATTGCCAGATTACCTAATCGAGCGTGACAGAATGAGTTAGGTTTAAGGTTTCAGCTTGTGTTTACGCGCGAAATCAATGCAAAATGAAGATGGGAATGGGATCAGTGACGTGAGAGAAGTAAATGCACACAAAAGGGGACAGAATCAAGGCTAGATTAGAAAGTTGCCATTGGAGAGCCGAGCTTGGCTCGAAAATGTAACTCTGAAACTGGTGGCGGCTGACTCCAATCCACTTGAGCGATTTCCCCAAGTATTTTTACCCCTTAACTTCCTCTAAATTCCTCCCCAATTTTGAGATTACAGTCAATTTCGTTTCGGCCAAAAAATCCCCCAAAACCGAGCGCTCCCCCCTTTTTAAACCGACTCGAGTAGTATCCCTTCCCCGAGATCCTGAGATTGCTCTGTTAAATCTCTACTCAAAATTACAAGAATTTCTCAAAATCTGCCCTGATTCGCACTGGAAAAAGAAATTCGGAAAATCTGGTTTGGCGGAGCGAGCATTTCGCCAGATGTTGCTCGCGTTGCCCGGCGACGAAAAACACGTGCCGTTTGGGCACGTCGTCGCCGGGCAAATTCCGGCTAAGTTCGTCGGAGGTCAGGCGGGTATTTGGGGACTTCAGGCATGCGTCATTTGCTCGCGCGAGAAACAAAAAACTGGCTCTGGTTTGGCCGGGTTGATGGATTGGCGGGTGGGTCAACTCGACCCGGTCGACCCAATTCGATTAAAACCAAAAATGACCCTAATTCCTTCAGAATTTTCAAAATTAAGCGCAAAACATTGGATTTAGGGCCACAAGTTTCATTAGGAAATGATTTTCTTTCTGAAAATTCAAGTAATTTGCATCAAAACCCTAAAATTCAGTTTGACCCGAGGACTATTTTGTAAAATCCAAAGTCTAATGGCCTTTTTTGCAAAAATTGTTGTCACCATTGGATTCAGAAGGGCAAAATCGAGGGGGTGACGTGCCCTGATTTTCAATTCAGTCCCTAGAAAAATTTTTAATTGCATTTTAGTGTTTTAAGGGACTAATTTGAAAAATCAGAATTGCAATCTAGTCCTTTTCAGCGAAATTGGACAATTTGAGGGTATTTGGACTGGATTTTAATTTTGAAAAATAAAGGGAGGATGAAACGACTCTTAAAAATGCAAATTTGGAAAATTATAGAGCTAAAATGGAATTCTAGAAATTATTTAAATTATCAGAAAATGAAATTAATAAAGAAACCCTAAGTTCAGACTTAATTTTTCAAATTTATTCAGTGTAAAAATGAAAGGAAAATTAAATTAAAAATATGGAATATTTTTTGGAATTTCTCTGGCTTTGAATACTATTTTTTTATTAATTTTCTATATATTTGCCTAATTTCTGACAATATTAAAATGCCAAAAATAAGGAAAATTATTTTTGTTCAAAATTGGTTCCCTAGGCTAGGCAAGGTTTCCAAAGTTGATTTTGCAATTTTCTCTTTTTTATTTATTTTTTATGGATTTTTGAAAAGAAAATGCAGGAAAAAAATACGAAAAACATGGAAAATATTTTT
This sequence comes from Psidium friedrichsthalianum, assembly GCA_019149425.1. NCBI lineage: Eukaryota > Viridiplantae > Streptophyta > Magnoliopsida > Myrtales > Myrtaceae > Psidium > Psidium friedrichsthalianum. The sequence goes on along the minus strand of JAGVVM010022598.1, from coordinate 2,794 downwards.
TGCTCAAAATTGGTTCTCTAAGCCAAACTAAGGTCCCCAAAGTTGATTTTTCAATTTTATCATTTTTATTGATTTTTTGTGAATTTTTGAAAATAAAAAAATACGAAAAACATGAAAATTATTTTTGTTTGCTCAAAATTGGTTCCCTAGGCTAGGCCAAGGTCCCCAAAGTTGATTTTTCAATTTGTGAATTTTTATGGATTTCTAAAAATTTTTGAAAATAAAATTGGCCAAAAATCAAGTGTCAACAAGTTGGTCATTGAGTTTCTGACTGTACTCCTCTTCCACAGGATTAACATGACTCGAGGTTGCTTCATCAACGGCGCATCAACGGCGCATCAACGTCTTTCTTCCTCATTAACGGGGCCATCCATACCGTCCCACCTGTCGAGGATAATCTCTCAAGTTCTGACGAAGAAGCTTGGCGAGACAGAATAAGCATCGATAATTTAACCTCCGCTATCCTAGCCTAGATTGTCCACTATGTCCCCTCTTTTGAGGGCTTCCTATAGAAATTTCTTGTCAGCCTCATGTGCGCTTTTTGCGGCGGATTTCCTCTTCGCTCGGCACGTGTTCAACATGGGTCTCTCCCAAGCTTCTATTGTCAGCTTCTACCCTGAACTCGCTGGAGGATATGTCGATCCGCGAACAAGTGCCATTCGTATTAGAACAGCTAGCTCGATCCAGAATGCCCAAAGCGGCCAATTTCTCTAAACACTCTATCTTTTCCTCTCTTGAGGTTTCCTTGTCAGCCGGGTAATGTGGCGGTCAACTCCAACACCTCTTGCAACTTAGCTGTATCTGCCACGCACTTAGCCTATCCGTGTCCCTTCGTCACAAATGGCGTTCACTCCCTGATTCGGTAGGGGGTTCTGCTGCACGTTCGATTCTGCCTTGTCAAACTCTAGCCATTCCTCATCTACATGCTTGACTTTATACTTGAACACCAGACAGTTGTTGCATGTGCCCTTCTCTCTCATGTGGTAGATTGCATGACTGGGTCTTGTCAAACCCAGGGAACCTCGGCGGATTTGGCCTTGGAAGTTATTGGCGACCAATGCCCTTCTAACAACATAGGCCACAATTTCGACAACGGACGGGGGAGGAGAGGCGTATAAGACAATGGGGCTCTCTTATTAGCTTCAAAACTTCCTCGGGGTCTCTGTCCCGACATGCCACCCAAAATGGGGGTGGATTCCGAAAACTTCTTCGATCTTGGCGGGGTCGGTACGAAGGCGACGTCGCTTGAATTATCCATGTCCCTTCAACTGGATACTGCCATTTGAACGACGACCGGTATGCGTTTCTCCCTCAAGGGCTCACTCATGGCGCTCGGCCACCTGATGGTGCGCAAAAGTTTGGCACCCAAAGTGTTCAATCTCTCAACGAATATCGAGGGGTGGGGTTTTCAGAACAGGATCTATCAGCTTCTCCTCGAGGATGGACGGTTTGACTTGAGTCGCTATTGCTCGCCATCTCTGTGCCGAACGTTTCATATCGCCTCGTTCTTTCCTTTTGTGGTCCTCAGCAGATCTTCCCTTGTCGGCACCTGTGGGCCGTGTTAACTTGTATTGGATGCAGCAATTCCTTGTCAGATCTTCCCAGCTATGTGTTGTTTCATGTCAGTCAAAAATAAACTAGGCCAATCGACGCAAGCTAGGCTTTCTTGGAAAGTGTTCCTCAGGAGAGAGACGTAAATCAGAATAGTGCGCCATCTGGCACAGGTAATACCTCAAGTGGGTCGAGGGTTAAAAAAAGGGGGGGGGGGCCCGCCATCATAGTCCTTACGAACTCTGGCTCTTATACCCAGCTGCAACTTTATATTTTGTGCGAACGGTGAAACTTGTCGAATCTAGCCAACTTCGTAGTCTCTGGCTACTAAAAATTCTCCGATCTTCACGAGCCTCTCGCGACTTCCCGGTCTTAGCTGCGGGCTTTTCTACCTTTTCCTTTTCTAGGCGATCACAAATGGAGGGGCCTTAGGGGGTGCAGTCCTTTCAGATTAGGTGCTAGCGGTTGATGTATCCGAGTCTGTAGAGTGCCGGGATGTGCAAAGGGATTAGCTTTCGAGGTGCATTTGGAACTTTCCGTAGCGCAGGGCGGTAATCATGGATGGCAGTTAGCAATCCATCAGTGATCTAGTTAGCAAGTTGGGGGGGCTTTTTAATAAAACACTACGGAGTATAGCTCTATTCTCCATTCTAAGCCTTTCGCATGTTAGGCGGGTCTCTAGAACTACAAGATATTACCTTTCAAAAAATTGCAATAGTGAGAATTCGAGTAGTAGAGAGGGAAAGTGCAGAAATCTAAAACCTCTTCAATACTATGTCCATACGTGGTAATGGGATGGAAAGACCGATCATGAGCCTTGCTCTGAAACGGTATTTCCCTTATTAAACACGAATGAGCCTATATTAAGAAGGCGAATAACGCGTGACAATATTTTACTTGAAAAGAAAACCAGGATCGAATGAACACATATATGAAAATTCATAAACTATAACAATTGAAGGACAACATCAAAAAATAAATGGGGAAAATCGTTACGTCGTTCGAGGCGCTGGAGGCTAAGGCCAGCTCGATGATCTCTACCATCCACGTTACACTCACTGGGGATTCGTCTTCCTCAACCGGGTGAGACCCAGTTCTTTGGTACGCAGTCCACTCCATACAGGTGCGAGAACGATTAATCAGGTACGCCGTTTTCACAAATACTACGCCTACCTTTAGAAACTCAGATATACATTATACACTCTGATGAATAATCTTCATACCATGAACAACACCTTAATTC
>JAGVVM010022596.1:0-12212 GCA_019149425.1 Psidium friedrichsthalianum | reverse complement strand
TACGATCAGACCTGGTCATCAAAGAATAAAATCAAGTAAAAAATCAGTCCCCGGCAACGGCGCCACAAATTTGAATGGGTGTCGAATCCACCAAAAATTAATTCCTACTCTTTATATTACAAATAATTTGTACTTAGGGTGAGTAGAGTCGAATCCACAGAGGACTTGACAATTGCTAATCCTTTGAAAACCAAGTAAACAATAAATAATGAAATTAAAGGGGGAAGGTTATGCAAAATGTAACTAAATAAATAAGCGACAAAAATAATAATAATAAATCAGATTATGCAACGTCTAGCAAGGTAATCTCATTCCAAGTTACGGAAAGTGATCATTGGAATCAAAGGAATAACTCAAACACTACAATAGACTGGTTACGGTTGTTGAAAACGCTTCTAACAACTAATTCTTTCATGAATATTAGGATTAGCCAGACCCGCGGCTAGATTAATCCCTTATTAACGAATACCCCGACACGCCACCAAGGATTCCAATTCGCTAATAGGATGTAAACCAGAAAAACCAACCCTAAGGCCAATAAATCATACGCATAACTATCAGCTTAGACCATATGATTCTCATAATATAACTGAAAATCTGGTTTTAATCAAGTTATATTATCTGCCACTATTATTAAAACACCTAAAATCAATTACGGATTTGGATGTTTCAATTGGCAAATCATCACCTCCCCCCATGTCAATTGCACAACGAGCTCTTATTGTAACAACTAAAAAGCACATACTAAACAATAAAACAAAGACTACACTAAATACGCAGAAATTAGAAGGAGAGTTAGTTAGATCTCACAACTTGAAGGAACTGAACCTTGATAAACCTTGCTAGATTAAGAGAAGTTAGCACGCATGGCTTCAAGTGCGCAAAAAGAAAAAAAATAATATGCTCGCAATTCTTGACGTCAGATTGTTCTTCTTTTCCTTACGTTCAGCCCTTTAAACTATAAGAAGAAGTTTAAAAAAGAAATTCTCTCCACATGGAAGATGAGGAAAAAGAAAATAAAAACTGCTCCGCAATATTCCCTAATTAAGAGTTCTAATTAAGTATAAAAGATCCTCCAAAATCAAATCTGAATAATACGGAAATTAGTGGCTAATCATATCTCCAAATTCGGCACCAGCTTTGCATCCAAAATCTTACGATTGCATCACATTCACCATCACTAATCAAATGCATAAAATCAAATAAATTTCATATATTTATTCAATATTGCCCAAAAATACAAAATATATCGAAATAGATGTGTTAATACACAATCATCACTAAGTTCAACTCGAGAGATGGAGCTATTCTTTAAGGCTGTTTGCATGCTCAGATATTGATGCTGATATTTTATCATCTCTTCAATAGATTTCTGACAATTCTTATTTTCATAGTATCTAATATTTTTGAACAATTATAATGCAGTCAAGGGTAGTTCATCAAATGCATTGACTCATAATAATCGCCAAAAGGAAACCTCAAGTGCTAATATTATGTAGGGCACTCATTGGTTTTTGGCTTAAGTAAGTAGCCCAATGGCGAGAAATTCCAACCACCTAATTAATGTCGTTTTTTTTAATTTTTCAGCAATACACAGAATTTAAAAAAAAAAGCCACGGCGGCGTCCACAGGACTTTTAACTTAAAATTAAGTTATTTTTGAAGTTAAAATTAAATAAAAAATAAGCTAAAATTAAAGATTAAAATGACAAAAAACCATAATGGGTCATTTGCAGCAACAAGGGCTGGATAGCCCTTGCCATTGCCGCACCCACCATCGCAGCAATGGCCAGCTATGGCTTGACGAGGCCTCGGCGAGGGTCGCTAGGGCTTAGGGACCCACCTCAGCCATCCCCCACCCATCACCAAACATTGCTGTGATGATCGGGTGGTGACAATGAGGGCTATGCAAGCCCTCCCTGCCGCAACTTCTTTTTATTTTATTTTATCTATTTTTATCTTATATTTTAGTTTTAACTAAATTTTTAATATTATGTGGAATTTTTTTATTATCCTTAGCTTTTCTTTTTTTTTGCTGAATGGGATCCTCCGCCGAGGTACGTAGATGCCATGTAAGATTCCAACAAAGATCACCGTAGTTAGTACTTAAGTGAGTCGAAAAAAATATCGACATCAAGTGAGCATTATACATAAATATTGGCTAATAATCTAAGCATATTCTGATCAGACACACTATCTCCTCTATTTTCATCACATGGTATTTATCATAAGAAATAACAACAGGCGAGACATGAAGTATCCAATTATTTTTTATAGCTCTCCTCATAATGCTCTTGAATTGCATTAGTCCACTATTATTTGTTTTGATTTTAACACCCAAATAACATGAGCTTCTCCAAGTCCATCATAAAATATCTATCAGTAAAAAAATATATTGTTTCATTCGCCAACACGCGAGACATTTACCAAATAACAATGACTGTACCTCTCAATAAGAAAAGTCAGATTTTTCTACAATTTTAAAGAAAAAAAATCATTCCATGATATTAACAACAAAACACAATTTAACTTACCAAAAAAAAAAAACAACAACAACAAAACAACATTCACCCAATAGCTACCAACAGAGATCATACTGCGATAGAGCGCGTGACCTTGTCTGATTGTGGAAACGCCACTGGGTTGCTCTAATCTTGCCTAGAGCTGATATGGTAAGATTACATATAAATGAGCTTGTCACTGGTTATGGAGCATCCCAGTGACCGGCGAAGAGCGGTGAACATGTCTGTTGTGTCAGTAGAGACAAAACACAAAACTCGATTAAAAAGATGTTGTCCCAGTTTATTTTTTCGGTAGCCAAGGGATATAGTTAATAGAAGAACTCGATTGAGACAATTTCACAAGTTTGATAACTTAATTATACTTTTGCAAGTTTTAGGACTCAATTGATTTTTCACAAAAATTTAGTACTTCCAGAGCACTTATCCAATTATCTTGAGAAAAATGACTGAGTAACCGCATCGTCGTAGAGATTTTGGCATGTGTAACCGCTTCAATGGTTCAATGTCCATTAATTCGAATCATTTGAATATCAGTAAATTCTTATTCCAGTCTACAAACGAAATCTCCGTTATTAAAGAACTATCTGTCTCGATATCACATACTATGGTAGTAGAGAGGATAAGATTTGGGTGATTACTACAAAACCCCATTATGACAAGCGGAATGCTTTCTACTACAAAGAATGTAATTTCTTCTTTTTTTTCCCAAAAAAAAGAAAAGACAGTCTCTTAGTAATTAACTTACCAAAAAAAGATGCAACTAGGAGTGAGCATGGTACTAGGTAGAACTAGGAATTGGAATACGGACCGGAAGGAATTGGTCGGTTCCAAGTTATGTAAGACCCGGTCTGATTTCCAATCCCATAGTTTAGGAAACCAGATATCGAGACCAGAAAACAAGAACTAGGAAACTACAAAACCAATGAGGCGGACGCCTTCATTGGTTTTTTTGTTGCCCTGTCTTTGCTTTTTCAAAACACACTAACTTGATGACGAGTGAGAGGCATGTTACCCGTGAATTGAAATTTTTGTTTTTTTTTTTTAACTATATTCTTCGCTGGCATTGAAACTCTTCTGTTTGCATTTAATTATCACTATGGGTCCGGCCAAGATAATGTGTGACCATGCGAAAAATAGGGGGATCATTCATGCGCTTTATAATAGAAGCAACCTTTTTCAGCACAAAATAATCAACTCTACCATAACTTCCACAGGAGCGAACACTCTGGGGGATCTTTAATTTACTGATAAATCTTAAGGTTTGTAGAATCTCTATTTACTTTTGAATCTTCCTTTTCACTATTTGACATTTGACTACCTGTGCTAAGAACAGGGATTACATTTTAGGTCACATTTTAATTTGCTGGCGCGACTTTACATAGTTCCAAAATCTCATAGAGTACAGCGTATCTTATGCAAAAAGGAAATTGGCTGGTTCTTGGGTAGGTCCTGCAACCGACCCAGAACCTGGACAATGCATATTTCGAGTTTCAAGGTATGCAAGAGGGTTTCAAGTTCAAAAAAAAAAAAGACACGTTCTGATAAAGACATTCAGATTATAGGTAAAACTGTAATGGAATCTAAACAACTCACTTTAAAATATATCCCTCAGTTCATTCGTTTTAGAGAACAACAAAGGATGTTTTATAATGGGTGTCCAGGGTATTAGTTATTACGTTCCTCACATGTCCTTATATGACCCCTAGGCTGCCTGATACATAGAAAGTATCTTCAATAGCAAGTGTCAAAATCCTATCCCTTTCTTCCATAGGAGGAACAACTCCAACCTCGTTTTAAAGGATCATCTCGACACGCATTTTTCTGCAACCAAAGTATTCATTCCCTCAAAAACCTAACGAGCATCAGAGTCTCCTTCCAAAACAAGCTCCAACATTATGAAGACTCTTAAGTCCTTGACACTTCTCTCGTTCACTCAACTTCTTCCGTCACCATCCTTTCATCAAATCTGCTGACTCGTCGACAACAAGTGCAAGAAGATGCCGTATGCAACTTTTGGCTCGACCCTGGAGCTCCACCGCAGACACCCCAAAGCTAGGCCTAATCATGGTCGACAAGGTCACGCAACGCCAAGTCAACTCTGACCAAAATCAAGAACTTGCTCGGCAAATCCCCGGCCTAGGGAGGAAGCAAGCGCTGACCTCTTGCAAGGAGTCGTACAAGTTTGTCATAAGCGACTGGTGCCCTCGAGCAAGGAAAGTTTGACAGAAGAAGACTACAAGTTCGCCGTGGACAACAGTACGGAGGGCAATTGACGCATCCGAGTGCGAAGCGGGCTTTGGAGGTAAGTCGCCGTTATCGAACTCGAACGATTATGAGAACAAGGCAGCCTCGGTGGCTTTTGCCATTGCCTGTTCACTACCGTGAGCACTGATGACTAGTGAGATGGTTTGTTAGACAATAGACATTGATGAAGAAGTGGTTAGCTCGGAAGCAAAATGAAAACTGAACCATAATGTTTTCTTAATGAAAATGCAGCTTTTGTTTGATAACCATTCTATGAATTGTATCCAACGCCGAGGTATGCTGATTTTAAAGCTGACCGATAGTTAGATAACATTCCATGATCAACGATATTTAATCCAATATATATACACACATATGTGTATTTTTTGGCAAAATGACACTTTTGGTGTTCATAATTGTGTATGGAGATCACTTTGATATCAAAAGTTTCAATCAGATTCATTTTAGTGCCAAGTCGGAGACAAAATGATTACTTTAGTGCATATTCTGGCTAAAAGTGCCACGTGTAATTAATAAATAAATTTTTGATGTAAAATGACATTTCAAAAAAATAAATAAGTCCACGTGGGCTGGCACGTGGACTTCTACACTTTAAAATAAATTAAAATACATCAAATTCAAATTTAAAAATTAGCTAAAATTTAAATTCATTTAAAATAAAATTAAAATAAGCTATTAATGTGAAAAAAAAAAAAAAAGATAGAGAGGGGGGATAATAGGCAATGAGGGTTACTATAACCCTCGCCGCCGCCACTATCGCCCCACCATCGCCGGCAATGGCCACGAGGGTGGGGGATGGCCTAGCGGGGGTCGCTAAGCCCCAGCCAGGGACCGGCGACCCCCATCGACGGTAGGCGAGGGCCTGTGAGCCCTCGCCTAAATCGGGGGCGGCTCTTGGCCAAACATGGGCAAGGGGCAATGACCCTTGCTCGATTTGGGTGAGGACCACCGCCTTCGCCCAGATCTAAGCGAGGGCTAGCAGACCCTCGCCTGCCGCCAGCGGGGGTCGCCGGCCCTTGGCCGGGGCTCGACGACCCCTCACTAGGCCATCCCTCACCCTTGCCGGCAATGGTGGGGAGGCGATAGCGAGAGTTATAGCAACCCTTGCTGCCTTGCTTTCTCCCTTCTTCTTTTTTTTTCTCTCTTTTTTTTAGCTTTTTTTTTAAAAATTTTTTGAATAAAGAATTTTAAGTTTTAAAAAATGCCACGGTGGATTTTCGGCGAGCCACATCGGCTTCATATATTAATGAAATAAGGCCACATCGGACTTCCGATGGACCAAATCGACTTGGCACTAAAATGATGATTTTTTTCAAAAACTTGGTACTAAAGTGATCCGATTGAAACTTTTGGCATCAAGGTGATCTCCATACACAACTTAAAGCACTAAAAGTGTCTTTTTCGCTTTCTTAAAAGAAAGTTAATCGAAGGCATGGCAAATTTACCCTTATGATAAATTTGCTTTATACTAATTTTTTTACCATCAAAAAATAGTGCGTTTTAAGTTTACCCTCCGTTAATTTCCGTAAAATTAGATTAATGTCATCAAAAATCTCAAATTAGTACATTTATGCCAAACATAGGATAAAAATCTTAAATTGATATGTTAAATATCACAAATCATTTAATTTGACAATTTGACGAAAACTTATGGAGAATAAATTAATCATAAATGTATTAATTTAAAAATTTTGTCTATCAAAAAATTAATTTATGATAAATTTATCATATTTATGGCACGTGTTGTTTTCCGGTTTGTTCTTCGTATAATTCGTACGCTGTCTCGACTCTATGTTCCACCACCTTACCTTAGAACTTGCCGCAGCTTATAATTGCACCCTACCGTAGGGCCGGTCCCTTCTTCTGCCTCGTGCTCGCTCCGACAGAGATCTACGCTCCGCTGTTTCCTCGGCTGGGGACCGCCGTTGTTTCGCTCCTGCCTCGCCGTCAGGATAGGAGGAGGAAGAAGCAGGAACAGTCGCAGCAGGCGAGGCTCCAGCTCTCTGTGTCGGAGCTCGATTTGTGGTAACGCTTTCGATGCGCCGTAACTTGGCTGATTAGCTCAGTCTCGCAATTGGGTTCGTTGTCTTGAGCTGAGAACTAGTGGATTCCGGTTTCTGTTTTTCCGAAGCTGACAATGTAGTCGAATGCTTTCTGTCTGTGGAAGTAGTGCGCTGCTGTTTGAGGTGGCGATGGGCTTTCGAGCTCCATCATGGCTTTGTCTCGGTCGATAGTTATGACAGACCGATTGGTGGTTTATTTTGGTTCAGTTGTTGTCTGGATTACTCGCTCTTCTGTTTTTGAGCAGTAATAGTTCGTTGGTTTCCCTTGGAAAAGGAATTAGCTGATGTTGTGTTAGTGACTGATGTGAAACCAGAGGATTTGAAAGCCGATTGGTGGTTTTTTTTGGTTCAGTTGTTGTCTGGATTACTCGCTCTTCTGTTTTTGAGCAGTAATAGTTCGTTGGTTTCCCTTGGAAAAGGAATTAGCTGATGTTGTGTTAGTGACTGATGTGAAACCAGAGGATTTGAAAGCCAATATGCGGAGATTTCACACTGAAAGGCTTCATTGAAGTACATCACTTCCACTGAGGCGATCTTCTTCGCTGTTAATGTGGGTGCATGGCTGATCGAGCACGAATGAGCAATTAAGAGTCCTTAGGCTATCTTGTCAGCTGCCGAGTTAGTCTAAATTTTTTCGATTTCCTCATAAATTCGAAATTATTTTACATATTGACGTTATTGGCATCACCCTACCATTTCTCTTGGACAGAACCCTGTGAGAGGTGAGATGGAAGGAGTCAACCCCGCTTGCGTGTTGCAATATTTACGGGGGTTGATTTGCTTAACACGAATGAACAGAAGGATTGAGTAGTAGGAGTGTGAACCGGACTTCATGTTTTGCTTATGCTTTGCCAAAAAATGAAGAAATGGTCAGGGGGCATGTTGATTGTAGCTCTTGCTATCATCTTGGTGATTCGTTACAGTGTGGTAGGGAGCAAGGTGACCAAGCAGCAGAAGCAGTCTGCATATAATTTCTTTAGAAACCATCCTAGCAATGAATCTCAAATGAAAGACGACGGTTCTTCTCTGTCCTTTGAGGGAAAGGCGACGTTGCTTAAAACCAAACCATCGGATAAGCCCGCTCTTGTCAATTATAAAGGACTAGATGACCTATATGGCTTGAGAAATATTTCAGTTGAAAAGCACAAGTATCTTCTTGTGTGGGCTCAGATGCGAAGACTGCTTTCCAGGTCGGATGCACTACCAGAAACGGCTAAAGGAATACACGAGGCCTCTGTTGCTTGGAAGAATTTCTCTGCTATTCTGTACAACGAAGAAGCCTCCAAGGCTAGTGCTATCAACATCAGTGAAGATAGGAATTGCCCACTGTTTGTGAGTAGATTTAGGGAGACGAATTCAAGTAATGGAACTTTCCTTGAGCTGCCATGTGGGCTAATTGAGGATTCCTCAGTTACACTGGTTGCCATTCCTCACAGTGGCCAGGGAAGCTTTCATATTGACCTGATAGGATCACAAATTTCTCAAGAGGCTGATGCGCCTATCGTCTTGCATTATAATGTGAGTTTGCCTGGAGAGAATATGACAGAAGAACCATTTGTCGTGCAAAATACCTGGACTGATGAATTTGGATGGGGTAAAGAGGAGAGATGTCCTGCTCATGGATCTGTTAACAGCTTGAAAGGTTTTTTATTGACCTTTAATTTCTTTCACTGGCTTTCTCTTTAATTGTAAGTTGATTTAAGTGTCTATGTCAACACCTCCCTCTCTCTCACTCTCCTCAGAAGGCTTCAGTTGTGATGCAGCTTTTAGTAATTCGAGATTGAATGGAGATGATGAAGAGAGATTAGTTTATGTACCCATGAGTGGGTGATGGAATTTTTTACTCCAAAGATAGCCCGTAGTGGTTATCAACTGATCATCCACTGCCATTGGTGCATGAAACTACTGTGCATATAGTTGCATATCCTCAGTAATGATGCATCTCATTTAGTTAAAAATGGAGTAGGAATGGATGGGCTTTTCTAGAGATGGATATTTTGGACATTGCTGGCTGACTTTCTAAACCTGTCTCTGACATGGATCTGTCTTCTTCTTTTCCCCATTAATATGCCTAGTCTTCTCTTAGATTTACTGCAGTTTCCTTTGTCTGACATGTCATCACAGGTCTTATGCTGGATGGACTCGCTCTTTGCAATGAACAATTGGTTAGAGGGACTGTGGCAGAAAATTTGAATGCAAGAGGTAGTGAGAGTTCGACCAATGTATCTAGAAGTGTCCATGCAAGTGCCAATTTTCCATTTGCAGAAGGGAGTTTATTCACTGCCACGCTATGGGTTGGTCTGGAGGGTTTCCATATGACAGTTAATGGAAGGCATGAAACATCATTTGCCTACAGGGAGGTAATAAGTATGCGGTTAGTTACTTCTTATCTAGTTATGGCCTAGTGCTGTTGTAGTTACTAAAATGCTATGTGAGAATTCTCCTAATGCAGAAACTTGAACCATGGTCAGTTAATCGAGTCAAAGTGGCTGGTGATTTGGATGTGTTATCGACTATAGCTGAAGGTTTGCCTGTATCTGAGGATCATGATTTGGTTGTTGATGCTGAGCATCTCAAAGCTCCATTAATTACCAAAAAAAGACTTGTGATGTTGATTGGAGTTTTCTCAACTGGGAATAATTTTGAGAGACGAATGGCTATAAGGAGGTCTTGGATGCAATATGAAGCCATACGCTCTGGGGATGTAGCTGTTCGATTTTTCATTGGTCTTGTAAGTGATTAATACTTGCATCCCATGTTTCTCCTACTGAATCTTGGGATAACTCTCTGGAGTAAGAGCTGTTTCCATTGAATATAACCCTTTATTTTCTCATGTCTTGATGATATTTGCACATTATTGCTTATCTGTTCGTTGATTAAAGGTAAGCACAAAGCTAAGTAATGTCAAATATCAAATCCATCCTGAAATTACCAAATGATGTTTCTTTTCTTTCTTCTGTTCCTTGATTTGAATGTGATTTTGGCCACTCTTGCCAAGTGGATATCAAGTATTTCGGCCAAAAAGTAAAGTGGATCTGGTTCAGTAAGAGTTCTGCTCTTCAGAGTGCTTTCTTTAAGCCTGTTTACCTGCATAGTCCCTAGAACAGACTTTCTAGCCCATACTTCCCCACAAACACATTTTGTGGTTATATGTACATGTTAAAGGTGATTTAAGCATCCATGAAAGAACTTACATTTCCTAAATATCATGATTGCCATAACATCAGAGCAATATATTTCATTATAAATGCTTTGTCAGCATCTTTATTCACAACCAGCATTCCTGTCATCATTTGTACTGATCACAATGATATGTACCATTAACTGCAGCACCAAAACATGCAAGTAAATGTTGAACTGTGGAAAGAAGCTCAAGCATATAAGGACATCCAGTTCATGCCTTTTGTGGATTACTACAGCCTTATCAGTTACAAGACAGTTGCAATCTGCATTATGGGGGTATGCATAATGACTTGATATATTTTCTCAAGAACTCTGAATGCCCATTATGTTTTTGCATGGAGAATCATCTTCACGGTGTGGATACTTATCAAGTATGATGGTAATGTCGAAAATCATCTCATCAGAATGGGCATTCACGGTTCTATCTTGATTTGCTTTATAGTTGATAGGCAATCAGCCTACCTGAAAAACTTTCAACAAACACCTCTGACCCTTGCTAGAACCATTCTAACGAGTTGGTACACTGTAGCCAGGGGATTCAGAAAATAGATAAACTGCAATCTGTTATTTGGTGAAAGTGAGTATACGTCTAATTTATGTCAGTGGGATGTGGGATTTTCTACATGCTCCTTTCTGTGCATAGACCTGATTGTTGAAGGATGATTCCGACAAAATGCATGGAAAACATTCCCTTGGGACCGGGGGGCCTTGCTGTTCTATTTCATAATCTGAAGTCCTGGTGGCACATGTTTATTGTTGAAAATATCTTATGATAGTTGTATGTGGAATATGCAGACGAAAATCATCCCTGCCAAGTATATCATGAAAACAGACGATGATGCTTTCGTGAGGATCGATGAAGTACTGTCAAGTCTCAAGGGAAAACCATCTAATGGTCTCTTATATGGTCTCATATCTTCCGACTCATCTCCCAATAGACAAGAGAGCAGCAAATGGTACATCAGTGAGAAGGTATGGCCTTTTTCCATATCCATTTTCTTTGGGAAACATGATACTTGCTTAGTTGTTAAGACATTCTCCTTGTCCTTAATATAGGAGTGGCCACATAATAAGTATCCTCCATGGGCACGGTCCAGGTTATAAATCTCTCGGGACATTGCAAAGTTTATTGTTCAGGGCCACCAAGATGGAGATCTGAAGGTAAGTCTAAGCTGTTTGATTCTGTTATAGGGAGATAAAAGGCAGGAACCTATAGGTTTTTTGATTCCGTCATAATGCTCCTTGGACAGTTAAATGAGCCAAGAATACAATCTGTTCTTCATTTTGGCTGTGAGACTGAATCGTTTATGCGTTCGTTTTTTCCAATATTCAGTGGTTTAAGCTAGAAGATGTTGCGATGGGCATATGGTAGAGCAGTTCAAGAAGAGTGGCAAGGAAGTGCACTACATGAGCGACGAACGATCCACAACACTGGATGTGAATCCAATACATTCTTGCGCATTATTCAAGGCCCGAGGAAGCTACTGTGCCTCTGGGGAGAGCTCGCAGAAAGAGCGCCAGCCCAAGTGTTGTGAATGAAGTTCATCTCGTTTGCAACGGTCGCCTCGATGCTGCACGGGAAAAGACCCAGAAAGTCTCAGACGAATCGCTGTTTTTCTAGCAGCAACGGAGTATTTCCACGAGTTCCAGCGCCACGGTTTCACTGCAATTGCCAAAACGGAGTCATGACACGAAATTTCATTAAGCTTTTGTGGTCATAGATGGTCTGAAGATCCCATTAGTTGGTTCTTTCATTCATGGAGCGAATCACCCCAGAGTCCTTGTCACCTACCCAGCGCAAAGCATAGAAAAGGTACTTTATACCCACGTCCGATTTTGTAGTAAAGGATTCATCAATCTGTCCCATCTTCCATGTGGTTTGCCACTCACTGCTCGCTTTTAATTCAAAAGCTTCTTCATCTTCAAGCAGTTGCTGAAATGAAATCTACTAAGAGTTCCTTCATGGGCCTGTCATATACCTCCTCCTGTTTGAGATTACAGACCATTTCCCACTCATGGAAAGCAAAAGAGAGTGCAAGTTGCGATGTGTGGCTTATAAAAATTAACGAACAAAAAGTATTTTTATACATTCGATTACGAAAGTATTAGATAAAGTTATCGCTCATAACGAAATCATATTTCATTGTAGTCTACAGTGGAAATATTTTTGTGGATCGATT
>JAGVVM010022595.1:0-11147 GCA_019149425.1 Psidium friedrichsthalianum | reverse complement strand
AATAATGATGAACCCACGCATCTTTCCTTGATTTTGGCCCACTCATGATTACCCTCGGGTGGGGGCAGAATTTTCTCACAATAATGACATATGTCAGGAACATTAGCAAACGGACTTACAACACGGACGGATACATAGTGATCTCGAAAATTGACCAAGAGGGTTTAAATGGATACGTGATGGTGTATCGTTCCGGGTCCCCATATACTTGGATCTCGACAACAACTGTTTTATTGATAGGGTATCGCTAGCTAAATCTGATTGTCAAATTATGTACCAGGTTCTTAAAACTACCAAATTGACTTCTCATTTATTCATCTTACACCTCAATTATTGATGCTTATATCCGAGTCGTGATCGAGTATTGAATTCAATCTGTATGGTATTCCCCCTGCTCTTGTTGAAAGTGCAAGAAGTGCGGTTTCCCTTTTTGACCTCTTTCTACCCATCAAACTTACTAAAGAGATTTGTGGAAGTGTTTGGTCCACTTACATGGATGCCTCTACCGAGGATGCCATTGGTACCACAACGCAGCCATAACATAGTCATAACACTTGTGTTGAAAATAGTTCGCATACCACAAAGTGGGGTACTATTGACCTAACCATCTATCAACAAGAACAACAACCAAGAACAATAGAGTAAGGTACCACACACACTTGCTCTTACCACTTGCCTTCTATTTATTAGTATACAAATCTTGCTTTGATATCTGAAGAAAGAAAAATAGGTAGTGAAGTCCATAGTAACTAGCAAACTAGGCTATCACAGAGAAGAAATGTGATACTTGAACTGATTACAAGTTAGGAAAGACATTAGGAGTATTCCCTAAAGCACCATGTGATGGTCACATGTATGGCATACATATTGTACTATCGATATTTTATTTGAGGCAGAGACACTTATTTATTCATCTTGTCTCTTTATTTTAGATGAATAATCCACTAGATCGGTTGAACCGATAACCCATTCTTGATGGCGTCAAGAATATTTGTGACGGGTCATTAGTTGTTTTCTGATCTTTCAAATTAGTTTTCCTGATCTGAAGGATAGTGGATTGGGCATCCGCGAACCAGTCCGAGGCCGGTGTGTTCTCGCAGCCTCACTATTGAGTATTGATGCCCAATAGGGATGACGAGTCACAAGTCATCGGACTTTAGACGTCTAAGCTGGAACACAGGTGTTCCGTAATCGAAAACGATTTCGCTGCGAATCCACCGAATGTGACAAAAGAGCAATTAACTAATATTGGAGGCTTCGTGCTTGGTTAATATCTCAATACCCTTGGTGTTTTTTGTGTGTATAGTGGTCCTCAGACCTGAGACCACGATGTTGGCTTGTATATTGGATGGCTGTGGTTCACAGGTACGATATTGGCCGATCATTGAATCCGCCTATGTACATGTGGTCACAGTCTCCATATACGAAGTCACAGTCGTGGGCAACAGTTGGGATCTCTCTCCTCATTAGACGAGGTTGATGTCCTATGTGATCTATTCGTGACGGTTCATTAGAAGTCGAGAAGAGTCTCGCCGAATGCACGTCAGATAGATTTGTGCATATGATTGAATTTGTGGGTTTGACTTCAGATATCCATGGCCCTCATTCGATCGTGGACATGGTAAGACAGAAGGATGAATAACACCAAACCAAGGCCAACAGGTTCACTTTGTCCTCATACTTCATTTGACTGGGTAACCGTGATATGTTGCTAGATGTCACTCACGTTTGTGAGATTTAAGTATTGATTTGGGAGATCAATTCTTTGAGAAATCTCACTGCCAGCTCAGGGGTAAACTTATGGATGTCACACCCTTAACTGACATCTGTGACGTCCATAACGAAGACGGGATCGTGAGAATACGATAGGACTATTCGAATAGTCAAAGGAATTAAAATGGTTGGATTCGTTCCTTTCTCTAAAGCTCACTAAAGGACGAAATAGATGATAATAGGCATGATATCATGATGTCATGAATGATGTAATGATTGCATCATGCCTGCGTCATCGTTAGATAAGGATTGTTATCCAAAAGAAAGGATAAAAAAGGTTATCCTCTAGAAATTGTCAAAAGTAGGATAGGATTTTCTATCCGTTTGACAGAGACATTTGGCACATCAAACTTCGTGATTTTGATCACGAAACTTGAGGGACTTGAGTCTAGAATGTCTAGAGCCCGTGGATGAGGATCGCCGCTGAAAATGATGCCATTTGGGCCGCCCAAATGGGCTCCAAAAACTGCCCGACGGGCTGGTCAAAAGCGGCAAAATAGTTGCCTTTGACCACCGCCCGATGGGCGGGGCCCACCGCCTTTGACCAACATCCAGCTGGCCATGTGGGCAACCGGAAGCCCACGTGGCGGTTTCCCTTTGGCCGCCACGTGAGGCGATTTAAGAGGGGCGGTTTTATATCGTCCCTTCCCTCATTCTCTCCCTCTCCAATCCTCTATAAATAGGGATAAGGGGGCTCAAGTTTAAAGGTTAGAAACATGTGAGAGTCACACATATACGTGCCAATTTCGTGAGGAAGTGAGTTCGAGAATCGATCAATTCAGATACACAAAGTTTGTGTTTCCATTGGTTGAAAACGAAGGGGTTCGGTTTGAGATACCGCGAGGATTACTAGCATAATCCGAGGGCCGTTTCTCCGAATCTTCGTCTTCAAGGTCGTACAAGTGTCTGGGCGTTTCTAAACTAGAAGCCCGACACTTCTTGGGCTCGAGGACAAAGAAACAAAGCCGGATTCTACCTCTATTATCCAGGTACGTTTCTAAACTCGCTTTAGAAAGTCTGATTTTCAATTCAAGTATACTAGGATTTTTAAAACGATCTAGGCCGCCGTTTGAATTTATTTTCTTCCGTTGCGTGTATGATATGTTTTCATGTATGTGACGAGCGTCCAAGACCACTAGAAACCCAACAAGTGGTATCAGAGCCACGCTTAGAACTCCTGTATACTTGGTTGATTCGATTTTTGACGATTCTTGGAATATTCGTTGTCGGGTCTTCGAAATTGGTTTCGAAACTATGCGATGCCAACATACATGTCCAGACCTTGATAGGTGAACGACCCAACAAACACCTCGATTCAGTTTTGACGATTCTTGGAATATTGTTGTCGGGTCTTCGAAATTGGTTTCGAAACTATGCGATGCCGACCCCACGCATGTCTAGACTTGACATAGGGCCTCGAGAGTCATTGAACGACCTCGAACGGGCGGTAGGACCGCTCGTGGCTCACGACCAAAGGCGGAAACTGCCAATGGTCATGATGGGTTAAAGGCGGTTCGACCGCCTTTGACCAGGTCAATGGTTAAAGGCGGCCACCGCCTTTGACCAAGTCAAGGTCAATGGTCAAAAGTGGCCATCTCCTTTGACCAGGGGCATGCGCAGTAATTTTGCAAAATTAAATTGTTTAACTTTGCAAAATACGAACCGAATCAATTTGATCGAAACTGTTCGAACGAACTTGGAATGAGCTCAAATTTGGTCGAGCACTCGGAAACGGGCCACTGAACAAAAGTCATCCCTTTAGCAATGAACTGTGGTGGATTTGGGCATTTCAGGGTTGTTTGGACACGTTTCTAGCTCTGTTTTTTCGATTTTGATATCGTATGTCGCAAAATTTGCAAGTTAATCTTTTGTTGCTCTTTTAATGTATTTGAGCATATGTTTGTCGCGACCTAGAAATTTCGATCGGTGAAAAATTTTCAGGTTAACGGATTATCAGGTTAATTAGATTAACTAATCTAATACGGACTCTCCCAAGCCCTACCGAATCGCAACTTTGATTTTTTTTTATCACATGATTTTAGAATTTGGAGTCGCAACTAATCATTTTTTGGTAGGTTGATTAAAAACCTAAGTAAATTAGCGGGAGAACTAAATTACTTCTACGAACCAAAGATTATGAGCTCGGGGACTTGGTTACACTAGTTATTAAAACTAATGCCCTTTCGATACCTTAATTCGGGTATCCTAATTTTGGCAACTCAGGCTTAGTTTACTCCTTACGCTCTAGTGAGGTGTTCTCTTTTTGTATTTTTACTTTTCAGATGGAATGTATAGACGGTAATGGTGCATGGATAAACAAAACGTGAATAAACAAATATAAACACGCGAATGTATACATGCGACGTGGACATGCAATCATGAACATGCGAGTATAAATATACAAATATGACATGTTAACGTGAACATACATTACATGTGAACGTAGACACACAAGTGCGGCATACGAATGTAGACATGAGAATGTGACATACGAATAAATCATCAAAATAGGATTGGCCAGTCGAAATGGCCCGTTTCCTAATTTTTGGGATTTTTCTTTTGAAATTTTTTTTGTCTTGCATGAATATGCATGAATTAATGACAATACAAATACGTATACGGCATGACAAAGTATGCATAAGCTATACTATATGAAATACACATGAATGACCTTTTTTTTTTGCATTTTTGAACGCTTCTCATTCTAGGGTTTAATGGTGCAGAAATTAAATTGCAGAAAGTAAAGGCATTAAATAAAGAACTTCTAACGGGTGGGTTGACCTTCCCATTCTGGGGTTTGATGGTGCAGAAATTAAATTGCAGAAATTAAATGCGGTAAATAAAGGACCTCCAACGAGGGACTCAGTCTTGGCTCGGCCTACCCATTCTGGAGTTTGATGGTGCGAAAATTAAATTGCAGAAATTAAATGCGGTAAATAAAGGACCTCCAACGAGAGATTCGGCCTTGGCTCGGCCTATCCATTCTAGGGTTTAATGGTGCGAAAATTAAATTGCAGAAATTAAATGCGATAAATAAAGGACCTCCAACGAGAGATTCGGTTTTGGCTCGGCTTACCCATTCTGGAGTTTGATGGTGCAAGAATTAAATTGCAGAAAGTAAAAGCAATATATACAGAACCTCCAACGGGTGGGTCAGCCTTCCCATTCTGGGGTTTGGATTTGTTAAGCAAAAAATGCAGAAAATTATAGTACGAATGTGACATGTGGATATGGAGACATATGAGTACGACATGACATAATCAAAATTTAAATGAATCCATTTTGGCAACGAAATTCTCGAAGATTTTAAGGGCCAGGATTGTTACCTGATTTGACGGATTTGATTGCCAAATTCGGACCTTGTATCACTTTATGGATTAAGATTGTGGCTCGAATGATGGGGATGAACTCTTGATTTGTGTTAATCGATAAAGGAATTGGTGATGATTACCCCCTAACTTTAAACTCCCACCATCTTCAAAATTCTCTCTCTCTTTTTGGTATTTTTTTCTCAAATTTTTTTAATCTCTCAAAATTCTCTCAAACATCCAAAATTTTCTCTTTCCAAAAAAATCCTCTCTCCAAGCTCTCTTCTTCCTCTTTTTATAGCCCACTCATTTATCTTCCATTCTAATTTCTCCACTAACTCTTCTTCATCTTCATCTCTCATTCTCCATCTCTTCTCCCATTCTAATTTCTCCACTAACTCTTCTTCATCTTCATCTTATCTTCTTCATATCTATCTCCCATTCTAATTTCTCCAATAACTCTTCTTCATCTCCATCTTCCCTTCTCTATTCTCATCTTATTTTCTCCATCTATTCTTCTCCATCTTCCCTTCTCTATTCTAATTTCTCCACTAACTCTTCTTTTGGTTATTTACAAAATAATCCCTCAAGTGTTAGGTATTTGCACTATAGTCCTTGAGATTTTAATGCAAAATTCAACTAAGTCCCTTTTACAAAATTGAGTCATTCTGGGTACATTGGGCCAAGATAAAAATTCAAACTATTAGAGGATAATGTCACCACTCCTAAAAGTGAAAAAAAAAATAAAATGACTTGAATTAGATTTTTTTAGGGCCGATTCGAGATTATGCTCGTGAAGGAACATATGACTCGAATTGTATTTTTTGAATTTGTGATGGCCAACATGAAAAGGAAATTAAAAGAAAAATATTGACCATTTTTTGTATTTTTGTGGCCTCAAATGCAATTTCTTTTCAAATATTTTCCTAATTTCTAAAAAATATGAAAAAACGCAAAAAAATATGGAAAATCATTTTTTGGTCAAAATTAGTTCCCTAGGCTTGTCCAAGGTCCCCAAAGTTGATTTTTTAATTTTATGAATTTTTATGGATTTTCTATTAATTTTAGAAGAGAAAAGATGATTAAAAATCAGGTGTTAACAGCTACCCCTCTTTGAAAGGAAGCTCGGTAAAGGTTTGTTTCGAGGACAAGATGACACCTGAATCCTAATCGACTCAACCTAAAAAAATACAAAGAGTCGTGACATTTGATCTCCAATATCTCTCTATGTAAGTTCTGATCCAGTCTGAGTTTGCGGAGGCTCTTATGAAGTGAGGGAGAGATAGAGAGGAGAGTTTACATGGCACTTACCTGCCCGTTATATAGCTGTTGCCTGACATAAATGCTCTTTGAACAGGCACCCAAAGATTCATCCTAAGGATACTCTGGGGAGGTTAAGTTTTGACTCGTATGGTAGGTTAACCCATGACAGAATTCCTATTGAAAGGATTCTAGTGGCGATCTATCCTACTTAGAGGATTCGCCTACATTTTGACCCGTATGGCAGGTCGTACCATGATAGAATCCTGATGAATGGATTCTATTAAGCGGTTTGCCCGATGTAGGTTTATCGAAGAAAATGCTTGTAAGAAGGACTTTGAACATGGTTCACCCAATGTGGGATCTACCGAAGGAGTGCCTGTAGGAAGGTCTTTTGAAAACGGACTGTTCCGTATTGGGGTTTCTAATGGAAGGGCTCCAAAGATAGGATACCCTACTAAAAGGGTTCGTTTATGTGGTGCTTGCAATTCAGGACTTGAAAGCGGACCGTTCCATATTGGGATTTCCAATGGAATGGCTCCATGACTCGGCATGTCCTAAATGTCATCCATTTTTGGGTAGACAGAAGAGGTATTGACTGATAAGATGACGGTGTCATTCTGGGATCTAGGGAGACCAAAAATCCCGTAGAAGCTCAAAGCCGATTTTACTTACCTTAAAGGGTGCCATTCTAGGATCTGGGGGGACTAGGAATCCTGCAGAAGCTCAAACCCGATTTAATCCGATTTAACTTACCTTGAAGGGTGCCATTCTGGAATCTAGGGGTACTAGGAATCCTGTAGAAGCTCAAACCCGATTTAACTTACATTGAAGGATGCCATTCTAGGATCTGGGGAGACCAGGAATCCTGCAGAAGCTGAAACTCAATTTTTCTTACCTTAAAGAGTGCCATTCTAGGATCTGGGGAGACCAAGAATCCTGCAGAAGCTCAAATCCAATTTATATTCTCTTGTCGCTTTAGGGATAAGCCAAAGAGGCAGAAATTAAGAACAGGAGAGTGGGTCGATCGTGAACTAATGAAGGTCTCATGAGAACATGTCGTTCACGCATCGAAAGGGTTTAGAAAACTTACATGAGTCTTCTGAGTTAATGATCAAGGCATAGGCAGGCTGGCTGTGTCCTACCTATTTGTTCAATAAGTGATTGTATGTACCGCACTGGATTCGAACACCCTAACAATCATCAGAATTCATTCCCTTAAAAGGTTTAAGTTGAAGATATACTTACCTACGGATTTGGAAGAAACACTCGGTGTTTTCTTGCCAACTAGGTTTGTTCATTCAACAATTGCCGAATGGATTTCGAGACCTTTGGAAGGTAACTCAAACATCAGGAGCGTGTTACCTGTCAGTCAGTGTCAGAGGTAACATGTGCAAGCATTTTCATTAATGAGTTCATTGATTTATGTAAAACTTATTCAACTAAGTTTGCAATGATTAGAAGCAGTCTGTGTAACAACTCATGATGTAATCAATGAAAATATGGATCATGCATAACTATTCTGTCAAGTTTGCATTACCAATTCTGTTCAAGGAGATGATCATGGTATGAACACCTCGAATGTAATCTGAATGGGGGACTTCAGTCCGAAAGGGTTTTCTCTCATTCTCGAGAAAAGCTGTTTACCCTGATTGCAGGGTTAAAAGAAATCACTCAATCTTACCATCATTGCATTCAGCAAGGGTCTGAGTAATCTCATAATTAGTACAATCCAACCGATCTGGAGGTCTTGATAAGGACCATAATATAGGCTGGGTCAAAGGCTTATCAAAGAGGAATCTTTTGAGCCAAGGCCATTGAGAAAAAGGTCTTCATTATCTACTTCAGGTTTACAAGTCAAGAACCCTGCAAAAATGAGAGAGAAATAGTCTTGCTCGTACCTTTTCGAGCGATGCTTAAAATCATTCAACTCTACGTTAACTCAAGTGCTTTAATAAAAAAAAACTTTCAAGGGTTATAACATAGGTTAGGATTGAGGACCGAAGAAGGCTTATTTTGGCCTAGAAGATATATGAGATGAGTTTGACATTGGTGATCATTGCATATTTGCCACCAGTCTTGACCTTCTAGAATAGTCCTCAAAGGACACCATCGTTGTATGAGGAAAGTGTCAACTTCTGCTGATACCGTTGTCGCTTCCGAACGGTATAAACTTCAACTAAGTACATTTTGCAGTTTGACTCATTCAAAGAGTTTCCTTTTGCAACCAGATCCCATTGGGGATTTACATTGATTTGAATGGCATTGCCCTTGCTTTTGACTGGGGCTTTGCTTTTTCATATTTGATTTTTTTTATATATAAAAAGAAATTTCCAAAGATTGTGGCGTCATACCATGCATATCGAGGATCACACTTGAAGAGATAACTCGGGAACTCTATGTAGACCCATTTTTTCTGAATTTTTTTGTTTTGAGGTGATGCCATCTTTATCTTGGAATGAGCAATAACCACCAACAAGGTTTTAAGAAATGAATATGCAGGCTCAATTGGGCGATGCAAAGGATAAAAGTGTATCGGATAGAGAAACATATGTTTTTCATCACCCTAAGGCACTTAAGTTATCGCGCGAGTTGAAAGCAAAGAAACACTCGAAAATTGATGTTAGTCCGAGCAAGAAAATTTCTAACCATTTACTTCGTGCTAGCACTATCTCCATTGGCCCTAATGTGAAAGTGGTTCTTGACAAGGGTTACGAAATGAAACCGCCCTCACCTGTAGTATTTGGGATAGAGAAATGATCGCCTCTTTCCCTTCGACTATTGTACCTTTTGCGAGAAAACCCATTGTCTTGAAAAATGCGGAACCTATTTAGCACACAACTCACTATGGATGTAGGATGTGTATGGAAATGGGTTGCCTTTCATCATCCTGCATGCTCCATTCTACACATTCGACGCATCATATGTAGTTTATGTTCCAAGCCAAAATTGGCAAAATTAAACATGCAGAAGAGTCATGCATGAACAATGCAGATGTGGTAATTTTTAGCATCAGCGTGTTTATAGAATGTGCAAGGATGGAAGAGAATTTCTCAAGAAAGGGAGAATTCGAATTGCCCCTGGACATGCGGACCGAATAAATTGAAGGTCTACTCTTTAAGTCGAGGAGTGCCTCGTATCTGAGTTTGCCCTGCACAACGAAATGCATGGGTGAAGCGAAGCATTTGGGTCTTTTCAATGTTGACAACCATCATAGTCGTCGGTCAATGCCCCTCTCCAACCTCTGGATACAGCTTTCTTGAATCACTGGGATATTATTGGAACAAATACATTTCACCTGTTCTAGTAAATCCGCATAAGTGGACCCTCAATAGTGACTTTGGTGGCTTGTTGATTCGGAAGCTTTCCCTGAACTGGGATCACATGAAACAAAACGTGTATGCATGAATGCATGAAATGCATGTAATAGTCCTAAAGTGACTCAGATTGTCCAAAAGGTAGTAAACTGGCTCCTGCTTTCATTTCAAGGATAATACTGCTTGACTGCATCCGCATTTACAGATATCCTAACTCTTTCCCATCCATTTACAAGAATCAAGGTTCCCCCAGAAGAACCTTTTTGACGACATAAGGACCCTCATAATTTGGGGTGAACTTGCCCCCGGGATGAGCAACATTTGGAAGTGTCTTTTTCACTACCAGATCTTCTACTTCAAAATTCCTGAGCTTGACTTTTCGATTGAACGCTTTGGCAACTCTTCTCTGTAGCTCTGACCGTGACATATTGCCCTCAGATGCCTTTCGTCGATCAGGTTCAACTACTCATATCTCTGCTGCGTCCACTCAGCTTCGGAGAGTTTTGACTTGGGACAAGATCCTTAAGAGGGGATTTCAACCCACCGGTAGAACTGCTCCATACCGTAAACTAGAATATGGGGTTGCCCAGTCGAGGTCCGTATCGAAGTCTGATATGCCATCAATGCGTACGGCAGTCTCTCACGCTAGTCTTTGTAATTCTCTGCGGTTTTTGCCAAGATTTTCTTGATGTTCTTATTTGCCGCATCCACAGCTCCATTCATTTGTGGGTAATAGGGAGACGAATTAAGATGTCGAATGTTGAAAGCTTGTAGCAGACCATCGACCATCTTATTGTTCAAATTGGAGCCGTTGTCCGTGATTATCACTTGAGGGGTCCCATATCGGGAGATGATATCCCTTCTAATGAACTTAGCCACATTTTTTGCAGTGACATTCGCATATGAGTTTGCTTCGATCCACTTCGTAAAATAGTTGATCGCCACCAGGATGAAGCGGTGCCCATTAGAAGCGCTAGGGTGAATGGGACTGATCATGTCTATCCCCACATGGCGAATGGCCAAGTCTCCGATATCTGGTGGAGCTCATTCGATGGTGCGTTGATTCTATTGCGGTATACCTGGCACTGATGACAGGACCTTACATGTTGGTTGCAGTCCGCTTCCATGGTCATCCAATAATAACCAGTCGCATGATTTCTTTGCGAGGAGGTGGCCGTTCATATGAGGACCGCATATCCCTTCATGGATTTCCTTCATGAGCATGTTTGCTTCTTTGCGTCTACACATCTCAATAGGACTGAATTGAAGGACCTTTTATAGAG
This sequence comes from Psidium friedrichsthalianum, assembly GCA_019149425.1. NCBI lineage: Eukaryota > Viridiplantae > Streptophyta > Magnoliopsida > Myrtales > Myrtaceae > Psidium > Psidium friedrichsthalianum. The sequence goes on along the minus strand of JAGVVM010022595.1, from coordinate 206 downwards.
AGTTTGCCCGCTCAGGAAGAATTTGGTAGCCATCTTTGCTATGTACTTCTATCCCCGATCTGACTCCCTTGAGGGAATTCTCCTTTCGAAAGATAATTCTTAATGTCATGATACCAGGGCTCGCCATCGAACTTCCTCACCACCATGCATAGGCTGGCTGATCCATGACATTGATTTTTAAGGCTTGATGTCGAGCCCGTCTCCAA
>JAGVVM010022593.1:0-10084 GCA_019149425.1 Psidium friedrichsthalianum | reverse complement strand
GACGCGGGTTCTCCGGCGAATCCGAAGAAGAAGAAGAAAGAGGCGACGGTAGCGATCGAACGGAGCTGATGCGAAATCGAAACCCTACACTGCTCGGGAAACGAAGGAAGAGGAAGAGGATGACGATTGACGACCACCCCACGCGCCTGGCGTTATGAAAGTCGATTGAGGACCCGAAAACGCCAGAGGGCGAAATAGTCCGATCAAGCATAGGTGGAAATGTGGGCCAGTCTTGCTTAAATTACGAGCACTGCCACTGAGCTTTTTTGGTTCGGCATGTAGTTTCGGATCGGAACTTTTTCGGACGGCGTGTCGTAACGAAGGGAAAGGAGCGACGGACGGTACCCTGGCTGCGGGGATGACGTAAGCCGACTTCTCCATCCGACTGACGGGGCCGGCCCTCAATTTTTGCTGCTGCCTTTTATATTGTTGACACTGAAAATTGGCTTCGGCCTTAGTTGGTCACGGAGCCCATGGGAAGTCATAAGGCTCAGTAGGTATTGGTAATCAAGAAACTGTAAATTAATGCTCGATTAGAAAGGAGCATCGGGCGAACAAACGATCGGTTTAAAAGAATTAATCCGAAAAGCTCTACTTTCCTGGACTTTACTCACTTGCATTATCTTCGTTTTTTTCCATTTTATTAACATTTCCTGTCTGGAATCTCTACAAGGGTCCGTTTAAAAAAAAATTTCCGAAAGCTCAATGCTTGAAGGTGAAAGATCTTTTGTCGTGGATGTTTCAGGCGAAACATCTTTTTGGCATACCCGGTGGGACAATTTGTGGTTTGATTTGAGGAAGTTCTATTATAAGAACAGGAATGGGGGCGGCGTCATTGGTGAGAATCAATCTCCTCAGCGCTTGTCGAATGATGGCTAGGAAAACGCCAATGTTGCTCTAAGCGGAGTTCTAGGCAATGTACCTGTTGACATCTGATTTTTAGCTAATTTTATTTTTTGGAAAATTTTAGAAAATCTATAAAAATTCATAAAATTGAAAAATTAACTTTGGAGACCTTGGCGAAACCTAAGGAACCACTTTTGAATAAAAAATAAATTTTTTTATATTTTTCACGTTTTAAATATTTTTTGGAAATTAGAAAATGCTTGAAAATTCACAAAAAGAAATAGCATTTGAGGCCACAAAAATACTAAAAAATAGTCAGTATTTTATTTTAATTTTCTATTTAATTTGGCCAAAGAAAATTTGAAAAAAATAATTAGAATTATGGGTTACTTAGTTAATCACATTTTCGGATTAATTACCAAAAATTCTAGGAATCTCATTTTAGCTCTATAATTTCCCCTTTTTTTTTTTTTGGGAGTCATGACATCCCCCTCTATTCTTTAAAATTACATTTCATTCCAAAAGTTCATGGAATTATCAGATTTCGTGAAAAGACCCAAAAGTGCAATTTGATTTTTGTAATTTAGTCCCTAAAACACATAAAATTCAATTAAAAATTTTCTAGGACTAAATAGAAAATCAGGGTACATCACCCCCTATTTATTGGCCTTTTGAATCCATTCATGGCATTAATTTTGCATAAAATGCCATCTAGGGTTTGGATTTTGCAAAATGGGTCCTTGGATCAAACTTGAAAATTGGGGTTTTTATGTAAATCCTCAGAAATTTTTGGGAGAAAATTCATTTTTTAATAGAATTCATGCTCCTAAGTTTGATTTTGGCGTTAATTTTGATAATTTTGGCGAAATTGGGGCTAATTTGGGATTTTTAGCCCAATCGGGTTGGGTTGACCCGAGAAACCAGAACCAAGTTCATCTCCTCCCTCTCGCGTGCGAACAGATTGATGGAGAGGGCTTTTCTAACAAACTTTGAGATGCTTTTTTTTTTTTGTATAAAAGGAGGAGATTCTCATTCAGCTTGACGGTTATGAGGAATCACAATGGCAAACAAAAGAATACAGAGAGAGAGAGAGAGAGAGAGAGAGAGAGAGAGAGAGAGAGAGAGAGAGAGAGAGAGAGAGAGAGTTGTGAAGCCATCGCCACCGCCATTGGAGTTTCTCGGCCGAGAAACTTCTAGAGCTCCGCCTAAGTGCTCGACGGAAAACCAATCTCCGAGACCGGTCCTCCGAGTATCCTAACGTCCTAAAGAACCTCCAGAATCGAACCAATCATCTTTTCATCGCCAGAAGAGGTGCATTCCATGTTCAAACTCAAGCTTAGTCATTAATGACTGAACTCTGTTAACTCATTCTTTTCGTCTGAACTTGATTCGATCAACTCCTCACACCTTCCTGATTCCGTCTATGCATCTTTTCTCTATTTTTGTTGCATAAATTTTTGTGTCAACCTCCAAACTCTTTCGGCCCGTGTTGAGTTCATGAGCTCGTTTCGCACGAAATCGAGCCAATCCAAGCGTCAGGTAAGTTTTCTTCTACTCTTATGATGTTACTGGATGATTTTTAATGGCATGTATTGTGCTAGATACGGTTAGGCGAAGCTTCAATCGAAGTTTGAATGGTTGGTTTTCACCTATTCTTGCTGTGTTCTTTGGTATATGTTGATAAGAAGAAGCTACAAGGATCGGTTTAGTGTTGGTATCGTAAGTTTTTTAGGCGAGTTTTTGGCCTTTTGGCCACACCAGCGAAGCTCTGGTGAAGTCGCCGGAGTTTGGGGTTACTCCGGTTGTCTTCAACCTCGATCAGATTGATCGATCAACTTTGTTGATCAGTCAACACTGACGTGGCGCTTGCAGATTGGCCACGTGGCGCCACGTCAGCCCGAGGGGGATTATATTCCCTTTTTCTGATAATAAAGTGAAAATTTGATTTGATGGTGATCGTTTGTGCCACGTGTCAAAATCCTGGAATTTCGAGGGTTAAAAATCAATTTTTGAAAAAATATAATCCATTTTCATTAAAAGAAAATCATTTTCTGAAAAGAAAAGGTTTTCTAAAAAATAATAAAAAATCTTTTCTCCTAGGATTAAAAATTGGATTTTTGCAAAATAAAAATGGAATTTTTGATCCAACGTTGTTCATTTCAACACGTGTCAAAATCTGGGAATTTTGGCAATCAAAAATAAAAATAAAAAAGTCATTATCGAAAATAAAAAATCATTTTTCTGATAATAAAATTTTTTCGAAAAAAGAAAATCTTTTTGATCAGATGGCCAAGTTTTTGCCACATGGCGTGTCTTCACCGTAGTCATTAGATTAGAAATTAGACAAGAAAATTACAAAAAGGATAAATTTTTTCAGAAAATCCAAAAATTCAAAATTAAAAAATTAAAAAAATACCCAAAACTACGTTGTTTTATGCTCCAGGTCGAATTCGAGTGCGTTCAGGTCAGACCTTTGGGTTTTTTGGGTCGGTTCAACCCAACCCGATCCAAAAAATTAATAAAAAATCCAAAAATAAAAAAATAAAAAAAATAAAAAGGAAAAATTAAAAAAAAAATTGTAAAAAATTCAAAAAATTTCTTAAAAATTGTGAAAAATAGAAAATGACCACATTCAATTGGTTTGACCTATTTTCATAATTTTTACTTCTCGAGTCTTAAAACACGATCGTTTTGCCCCTCTAGTCAATCTGACCCAAATTTTTTCAAATCACCCTTGAACCTAATTGGTGTGTTCCTTGAGCCTTTAGGGCTTCTCTAGGCTTGTCATGTAGCCATTTGATTTGATTTGATGTCATTTCTTTGCATGTATTAATTCATTAACTAGGCATTTATTTTGATGATTGTGATTTATAGGACAGATTCCCACCTACATGAACCCTTTAGATTATTAGGACTTACTTTACCTAAAAAGCACCTGCATGAACTCTATATATTAGAAAATCACTCAATTAGGTACCAAAAGGGCGTCACCGACAAGTCAAAGTAACTAAGGGTGCGTTTGGGAACAGCATTGGGAATGAGCTTTGGGGGTCCAAAGATACTTGGGCCAAATATTGGGTGTTTGGCAAAAACATTTCAAGTACCTTTGGCTAAAAGTGGGCATTCTCAAGGCCAAAAGCCCAAGGCACCCTTGAAGGTGTCTTGGGCTTTCAGCATTCTCGGTATACTGATGGGAGGGGGGGTTTAAAATTTTTTTTTGTTTGCCCTTATTGCCCTCATAATTTTTTTATTCCAAGTTTACCCCTTTTTCATCAAAATGAAATCCTATCTCTGCATCTTCTCTTCTTCCTTCTCTAGCGCAGCTATGACGCGAGATCTATGCACGCCCAGACCGTCGCCGTCGCCGAAGTGCCGCCACCTCGCCGCCGCCGCCATGCCCTTCGCACACCCCCTCCTCTCCCTTGTTGTCTTTGCCCGACGACGACGAGGCGTCGGAAGCCTCGATCTGGGCTTGCGAGGTCGAGCTTCGCCCTGCCATGGCGAGGCTCAACCTCGCCCAACGACGGCGAGGCGTCACAAGGCCGAGCGAGTGGAGCCTCGCCCGACGACGACGAGGCGAGGTGGAGCCTCGCTCGACGACGGCGAGGCAAGGCATCGCAAGCCCATAATCTGGGCTTGTGAAGTCGAGCTTCGCCCAGCCATGGCGAGGCTTGACCTCGCCATCGTCGCGCGAGGCTGTGGCGGCGAGGTCGAGCCTCGCCATGGCCGAGCAGGCTCGGCCGCCGGCATCCCTGCGACCGGCTAGAGCAGGGGAGGGGTGGGAAGGGAGAAAAAAAAAGAAAAAAAAGAAAAATCATAAAATAAAAAAATATTAAAATATTCAGTCGATCGATCAAAAAAATTCCAAATTTATGTTTACCAAATAACATTTTTCCAAAGCGCATTTCAAAGCATTTTTCAATTACAATTTATCAAACGCTATTTTTATTTTACTAAATCCCGTTAATCAAAAGATCTTTGCATTCCTTAAAGACTTCCCCAAAAGTCAATCCAAACGCAGCCGAAGTCTACTTTGATATGAATTTTTGTTTAAAATTTGTTCATGTCTCTCTTACATTATTCTCAATGCAAACATATAAACGTGGCATTCATTTGTTTTCTTTCTTTAATTTTAAAAAATTAAAATAAAAAAATACTGGTCATATCAACTATCCTTTTCCAAATACTATGTTTACCAAACTCATGTTTACCAAACAGCACTAAACATCCTTTCCAAGGCACTTTTTAATTACAGTTTACCAAACAGCTTTTTGCATTTCACCAAATACCTTCACGACCAAGGTATTTGCATTTTCCCAAAGACTTTTGGGGAAAGCCTTTCCAAACGCACCATAGTCCTTAACTCATTTTCTGATTTTTGCAGAATCGAACAATCTCTCCCAATCGCTTGATAGAATTTCTAATCATACCCTCCAAAAAATGATTGGTGACGACTCCGATAGCATGTACATTGATCACATGTCATTCGACTACACTAAGGTTGATCTCAATTTTAAATTCTTCCTGACGCGATTTGGTATGAACTTGGGAGGGCCCGCACTAAACCTGATCGAAAGGGGTTCAGCAATCCATTAGTCCATCTCCTCCGAGGATCACGACGTACCGAGAGAACTTACTGATGAGCAAAGAAGGGACTTGGCATTAGATGTTGCAACGATGGCCGCTATGAAAAGAGTGTTTGAAGAAAATCAAAATTAGTTCTCCAACCATGTGGTGAATCATCTTACTGATGTCCTTAAGCCAATGATTACTGATATGGTGACTAGTTTGATGAATAAGCCAAATTCATCCAACCAATAGACATTCAGTTAAGGCATGAATCTACCTGTATATGGAGCATTATTAAATCCTGCGGTCCTAAGTGGGAGTGGAGGATCTAGTTAGGTGGGTCCTCCCATAGGAGTAAGGATACTCCAGAGGGATGATGTCATAGACCATCGGAATCAGAGTGGAGTCAATAGTGAAAATGTTAATAATCCCATAAATGTAAGCGATTTTCCACTAACTGTGGTTGATGGAATTGCTACGTAATTAAATTAAGTGCAAAACATGGCACCTCCAATGTTGAGAATCCACAGATCAACATGTTTTCGAATATAGGTGACAATGTTAGGCCTGTCAATAATGTAGGATACCCACTAGTACGAGTGGTTAGCTTTTTAAATCCATGAATGTCGGTTTGGGTTTGCCTCCCAACCCTAATAGTTTGTTCGTGTTTGTGTGTTCAATAGACAACCTTGTACAACCTATGTCTCCACCAATGAGGCAGGAAAGAAGTGCGGTTCAAGTGGTTGATCCCCTGAGAGACCAACGTATCACTAAAATACTGTGGACATAGTGATACAGCGCATGAGAACCGAGGGAGGAATGATACCAAGAACGATTTACCGAAAGCCGTTTCCTAATTAGGTGGATAACATAGCATATCCTAGAGGATATAAAATTTCAGACTTTACAGTGTTCATAGGTGAAGATGATCAGCTTACTGCGGAACATATAAACAAGTTCACTTCACAATGTGATGAAGCAAACAATGATTGGCACCTCATATTAAGGTTGTTCTCATTGTCTTTATCAAAAGCGGCTTTTACTTGGTATACAAGTTTAGCATCGAATTCTATGCAGAATTGTGAAGACATGGAGAATATATTCTGTGCTTAATTTTATGGGACGGTACCGGAAGTGACGGTACGGAAGTACGCTATCTGAGTTAGCAAATATAAAATAGTATGCCAACGAGTCAGTAGAGCAGTTCATTGCACGGTTCAAGAGATTGAGAAACCGTTGTATGTTCACTTTACCGAATAAGAGGTAACCGACATGGGAAAGGCTGCTTAGAAGTTTAACCTTAGAGAATGCCTTAAAGGTCAGAAGTTTGCAAATTTATTCTCCCTGATCGCTGCTGTGGTGAGATTCGAAAATCTATTGAAGGAAAAATATAAGCAGTCCTACAAGGACTATAAACAAAACATGGCTTCGGACAAATCAAGAGGAGAGTTCTGAGGAAAATTTGGATCAGGATGAATCGATCTAGATTGATGTGGCCGGAATGGTTCTAGATAAAGCATATGTGTATCGTGCTTTGAAGCTCGCCAAGCTGAGAGGTTAATAGAATGAAAGAGGTCCAACATTACTTGTTTAATGCGACAAAGTTGGACGAGATATTCGACTTGCTCTTGTAAGATGGCCTGATCAAGCTAACCAAAGATACCAATTAAGGAAGAGTTGGCCAACAAGAGGTATTGCAAGTGGCACCATTCTTAGAGCCACAACATTATTCATTGTATTGTCTTTAGGTGAATTGTCTAAGAGGCTATATGCCAAGGGAAGATTAAGTTCGCTGAAGAGCAAGATAAGAAGATGGAAATTGAAGGGGATCCTTTTCATTAGATGACTGGAATGGCGTCGGCATCATTTAAATGCCACCACCAATAGTGCTATATTAGAGATGTTATCAAGAGATTAAATATGATTATCCATCCAGGTATGGAAAACGGAAGCCCAGGCATAATGGCAGTCGATAACATGGGAGTTTGAATATGAAGACAACCCATATGGGGGAACATATTCATATTGCCAAAACTCTTATATGCCATCATTTCGTAGCCAAGGTACTAGGTTCTTAGGTCCAAAGAGTACCTCACAAATGATGCAACCTCCTATTAAAAGGCCCCCAATACAGGTTGTCCAGTCAAATGAGAATGAAGTTTAAGAGGGAGAGCCTAAGAATAGACAAAAGATCATTTCGACAATGCTATCTTGATGTCCGTGTCCAACACGCTGAAAATTCTAGGGACAAGTTGACCGAGTCAACCCGAGTAATGGGTCAAATTGAAAAGTGAAAACCCATTTTTTTTTACCTAATTTACTCCTCTCGACCTTCTCTCCTCTGCATCTCTCTCTCTCTTGGTGCGCAACTTGCCTCCACCCTCCCCTGCTTGCCGACTCGCCTCCACCCTCCGCTCCTCTCGCTGGCCTCAGCTTGCCACGCAACTAGCCTTTCCCTCTCGTCGGCCTTGGCTCACAGCGCGACTCATTTCTCGCCGACCTCGGCTCGCTGCATGACTCGCCTCTCCGGCCTCGGCTCGTTGTGCGACTCGCCTTCCCTGCTCGCCACCTCCCCTCCTCTCGCCAGCCTTAGCTCACCACCTCACCTTGTCGCTCACCTCGGCTCGCAAGAGGCATCCCATTCAAGGTATCACCGATGCTATCTTCTGCGCGCTTCTCATGGCTTCTTGAATTTTTTCAAGAACAAACGTTAGTTTTTTGTGTCTTTACGCTATCTACTACTTTTTTTTTGTCCGAGAACAAATATCAGCTTTGTCTTTTTTGTGTCTTTATGTTATGCGTTGGGTTCTTGAATTTTTTAATGGGAGGAAATTTACTTGGACAGTGAGTAGCCCACGGAGAAAACAGACTCTAGTTAACTAGAGTCCTACTTTGTCTTGTTGCTCTGCCTCTCGGTTAATTCTTGCTCTGTGTTTCATGTTTATGGGGGGCAAAACTTGTATGTTGAATATAAATCCATGCTCTAGTACATATGAAATTTATAGTTTTTGTAATTGCATTTTTTGTAGAGTGATACTTATCAAGCATGGATAGCAGTAGCACTGAAGATTTAAATAAACCACTGTGGAGGTTTATTACTAAGTTGGCTAATCATGGTGATGCGGGAGGTAATTGCTCTTGGAAATGCAATTTTTATGAAAAAAGTTTTAAGAGTTCATACACGAGAATTATGGCTCATTTATTGATGATAAATGGAAAAGGGACTGAAAAATGCGGAAAAGTAGAAAAACAAGATCTTTTGGAGATGGAAAGATTAGATGGAGAGGTCAATGAGAGATTAGAGAGTAATGCACATAGAAATGTGCCTTTGCCCCCTTCTAGTTGTAGTAGTGTCTAAATGGATTTATCCTTTGACTCAAGGAAAAGGAAAATTGAAAGTGGGAGTGGAGGATCAATTGAGAAGGCATTCAACATGTCTCAACGGGAACATTTAGATCATTTGATTGCTAGGGTGTTCTATTCGTCGGGTTGCCGTTTAACCTAACAAACAACCCTTACTTTCATGAAGTTTTTACTTATGCCGCTAATCACAACATTGCGGGATATGTACCACCGAAATTTAATTTGTTGAGGACTATTTTGTTGCAAAAAAAAAGGCACATATTGAGGTTTGTGTGCACATATTAAAAAGATGTAGAAGGATAAGGGTGTAAGTATTGTGAGTGATGGATGAAGTGACTCACAAAAGAGATCACTTATTAACTTTATAGCAGTGTTGCATGGAAATCCATGTTTATAAAATTGGTAGATTGTTCAAATGAAATGAACGACATGCATTTCATTTTCAACTTATTGAAAGAAGTGATCATTGAAGTTGGACATGAGAATGTGGTCCAAGTCATTACGAATAATGCTTCAAATTGTAAGGGTGTGGGACAACTTATTAAACAAGAATTCCCGTCCATTGTTTGGACGCCTTGTGTGGTGCATACCCTCAATCTAGCTTTAAAAAATATTTGTGCCGCAAAGATTGTGGAGGCCAATGAAGTAGTGTACGAGGAATGTAGTTGGATTACAAAGATTGTTGATGATGTTATGCAAATCAAAAATTCATCATGAACTATTCCATGAGATTATCAATATACAACGAGTTTATTCACTTGAAGTTGCTTTCTATGGCGGATACACGATTTGGATCGATGATTGTGATGCTTAGAAGGTTTAAGTTGATAAGAAGTGGTCTTCAAAATATGGTTATTTGTGAGAAACGGAGTACCTATCGGGATGATAATCAAGAGAAGGCTAGGTTGTCAAAGAGAAGGTGTTGGATGATTTTTGGTTGAATTCAATTAATTATATACTTTCCTTCACGGCTCGTATTTATGATATGCTCAGAATTTGTCACACCGACAAGCCTTGTCTTCACTTGGTTATGACATGTGGGATTTGATGATTGAAAAGGTGAAGAAAGCTATATATGTGCATGAAGTAAAAAGGCTCGATGAGGAGTCTTCATTTTATGAGGTGGTTCATACAATTCTTGTGGATCGTTGGACTAAGAACAATACTCCACTTCATTGCTTGGCACATGCTTTGAATCGTAAGTAAGGTCTAAAATTTTATGAGATTACTATTATATTGGTTATTGTTTCTTTGACATAATGATATAACACTCTTCTTACTTATTTATGTTTGGTTAAATAAGGTT
>JAGVVM010022591.1:0-33418 GCA_019149425.1 Psidium friedrichsthalianum | reverse complement strand
GCTTCGACAAATCAAGAGGAGAGTTCTGAGAAAATTTGGATCAGGATGAATCGATCTAGATTGATGTGGCCGGAATGGTTCTAGATAAAGCATATGTGTATCGTGCTTTGAAGCTCGCCAAGCTGAGAGGTTAATAGAATGAAAGAGGTCCAACATTACTTGTTTAATGCGACAAAGTTGGACGAGATATTCGACTTGCTCTTGTAAGATGGCCTGATCAAGCTAACCAAAGATACCAATTAAGGAAGAGTTGGCCAACAAGAGGTATTGCAAGTGGCACCATTCTTAGAGCCACAACATTATTCATTGTATTGTCTTTAGGTGAATTGTCTAAGAGGCTATATGCCAAGGGAAGATTAAGTTCGCTGAAGAGCAAGATAAGAAGATGGAAATTGAAGGGGATCCTTTTCATTAGATGACTGGAATGGCGTCGGCATCATTTAAATGCCACCACCAATAGTGCTATATTAGAGATGTTATCAAGAGATTAAATATGATTATCCATCCAGGTATGGAAAACGGAAGCCCAGGCATAATGGCAGTCGATAACATGGGAGTTGAATATGAAGACAACCCATATGGGGGAACATATTCATATTGCCAAAACTCTTATATGCCATCATTTCGTAGCCAAGGTACTAGGTTCTTAGGTCCAAAGAGTACCTCACAAATGATGCAACCTCCTATTAAAAGGCCCCCAATACAGGTTGTCCAGTCAAATGAGAATGAAGTTTAAGAGGGAGAGCCTAAGAATAGACAAAAGATCATTTCGACAATGCTATCTTGATGTCCGTGTCCAACACGCTGAAAATTCTAGGGACAAGTTGACCGAGTCAACCCGAGTAATGGGTCAAATTGAAAAGTGAAAACCCATTTTTTTTTTACCTAATTTACTCCTCTCGACCTTCTCTCCTCTGCATCTCTCTCTCTCTTGGTGCGCAACTTGCCTCCACCCTCCCCTGCTTGCCGACTCGCCTCCACCCTCCGCTCCTCTCGCTGGCCTCAGCTTGCCACGCAACTAGCCTTTCCCTCTCGTCGGCCTTGGCTCACAGCGCGACTCATTTCTCGCCGACCTCGGCTCGCTGCATGACTCGCCTCTCCGGCCTCGGCTCGTTGTGCGACTCGCCTTCCCTGCTCGCCACCTCCCCTCCTCTCGCCAGCCTTAGCTCACCACCTCACCTTGTCGCTCACCTCGGCTCGCAAGAGGCATCCCATTCAAGGTATCACCGATGCTATCTTCTGCGCGCTTCTCATGGCTTCTTGAATTTTTTCAAGAACAAACGTTAGTTTTTTGTGTCTTTACGCTATCTACTACTTTTTTTTTGTCCGAGAACAAATATCAGCTTTGTCTTTTTTGTGTCTTTATGTTATGCGTTGGGTTCTTGAATTTTTTAATGGGAGGAAATTTACTTGGACAGTGAGTAGCCCACGGAGAAAAACAGACTCTAGTTAACTAGAGTCCTACTTTGTCTTGTTGCTCTGCCTCTCGGTTAATTCTTGCTCTGTGTTTCATGTTTATGGGGGCAAAACTTGTATGTTGAATATAAATCCATGCTCTAGTACATATGAAATTTATAGTTTTTGTAATTGCATTTTTTGTAGAGTGATACTTATCAAGCATGGATAGCAGTAGCACTGAAGATTTAAATAAACCACTGTGGAGGTTTATTACTAAGTTGGCTAATCATGGTGATGCGGGAGGTAATTGCTCTTGGAAATGCAATTTTTGTGAAAAAAGTTTTAAGAGTTCATACACGAGAATTATGGCTCATTTGTTGATGATAAATGGAAGAGGGATTGCAAAATGCGGAAAAGTAGAAAAACAAGATCTTTTGGAGATGGAAAGATTAGATGGAGAGGTCAATGAGAGATTAGAGAGTAATGCACATAGAAATGTGCCTTTGCCCCCTTCTAGTTGTAGTAGTGTCCAAATGGATTCATCCTTTGACTCAAGGAAAAGGAAATTGAAAGTGGGAGTGGAGGATCAATTGAGAAGGCATTCAACATGTCTCAACGGGAACATTTAGATCATTTGATTGCTAGGATGTTCTATTCGGCGGGTTGCCGTTTAACCTAGCAAATAACCCTTACTTTCATGAAGCTTTCACTTATGCCGCTAATCACAACATTGCGGGATATGTACCACCGAAATTTAATTTGTTGAGGACTACTTTGTTGCAAAAAAAAAGGCAAATATTGAGAGTTTGTGTGCACCTATTAAAAAGATGTGGAAGGATAAGGGTGTAAGTATTGTGAGTGATGGATGAAGTGACTCACAAAAGAGATCACTTATTAACTTTATAGCAGTGTCGCATGGAAATCCCATGTTTATAAAATCGGTAGATTGTTCGAATGAAAGGAAAGACATGCATTTCATTTTCAACTTATTGAAAGAAGTGATCATTGAAGTTGGACATGAGAATGTGGTCCAAGTCATTACGGATAATGCTTCAAATTGTAAGGGTGTGGGACAACTTATTAAACAAGAATTCCCGTCCATTGTTTGGACGCCTTGTGTGGTGCATACCCTCAATCTAGCTTTAAAAAATATTTGTGCCGCAAAGAATGTGGAGGCCAATGAAGTAGTGTACGAGGAATGTAGTTGGATTACAAAGATTGTTGATGATGTTATGCAAATCAAAAATTTCATCATGAACTATTCCATGAGATTATCAATATACAACGAGTTTATTCACTTGAAGTTGCTTTCTATGGCGGATACACGATTTGCATCGATGATTGTGATGCTTAGAAGGTTTAAGTTGATAAGAAGTGGTCTTCAAAATATGGTTATTTGTGAGAAATGGAGTACCTATCGGGATGATAATCAAGAGAAGGCTAGGTTTGTCAAAGAGAAGGTGTTGGATGATTTTTGGTGGGATTCAATTAATTATATACTTTCCTTCACGGCTCCTATTTATGATATGCTCAGAATTTGTCACACCGACAAGCCTTGTCTTCACTTGGTTTATGACATGTGGGATTTGATGATTGAAAAAGTGAAGAAAGCTATATATGTGCATGAAGTAAAAAGGCTCGATGAGGAGTCTTCATTTTATGAGGTGGTTCATACAATTCTTGTGGATCGTTGGACTAAGAACAATACTCCACTTCATTGCTTGGCACATGCTTTGAATCGTAAGTAAGTTCTAAAATTTTATGAGATTACTATTATATTGGTTATTGTTTCTTTGACATAATGATATAACACTCTTCTTACTTATTTATGTTTGGTTAAATAAGGTACTATAGTGATCAATGGCTCGATGAGGATTCTACTCGAGTTTCTCCATACATGGATTATGAGATCAATGAAGAAAGAAAGAAATATCTTAGGAAATACTTTCCTAATGAGAATGAGCTCTACAAGGTGAGTGTGGAATATGTAGATTTTGCGTGCAATAGTGGGCGTTTTCAAGAACTTCATTCCATTCGAGATCGGTATTTTATGGAGCCTAAGATGTGGTGGGTTGAACATGGTGCATGTGCACCTATGCTTCAAAAATAGCATTAAAGCTTCTTGCACAACCTTCTTCTTCATCATGTGCCGAGAGAAATTGGAGTACCTACTCCTTTGTGCACTCGGCGAGAAGAAATAGGATGACTCCAAGACGTGCAGAAGATTTGGTTTTCATTCATAGCAACCTTCGCCTTCTATCAAGAAAAGACCCACAATATTTAGAAGAAGAGACCAAGATGTGGGATATTGGCGGAGATGCATTTGACACGTTTCAAGATGTTGGGGTGCTTGAAGTTGCAAGTCTTTCACTTGATGAGCCGGATATAGAGTCCGTTCTTTTGTCAGGAGGAACGGATAATGTAGATCAATGACTTCTTATTATTTTTTTAATGGTGAAATGGGTTTTTTTTCCACCTATTGTTAAATTTAAATTTAATGGTGGAATGTGTTATTATGTTGTTGGAATTGGCCTAAACTTTGTCACTTAGTATTGCAAGGTATGGTTTTGATTTGCCTACACATGATATATTTTTTGAGATCTTCCTTTTTTTTTTGTTGGAATTTTGAAACCTTTCTAAGGAGGAGATTAATAACAATTTTAGCATCATGATGTTATTATTATTATTATTATTGAAATCACAAAAATAATAATTTATTAAGTATATATAAAAAAAATAATATACAATGTATCCCAGCGTGTCGGAATTCTCTATTTTTTCAGAATTCACGTGTCGGCGTGTTGTATCGTGGCGTGTCTCAAGTCGGTGTAATATAGCTACTCGCGACCCCCCACCCCCGCTACAACTCCTTCTTCCTCTAGTTCTTGGTGCCGTTGCAGCGCGCTGCTCCACCGTGTCTAGCCCTTCATCACTCACTGTCTAGCTATCATCATCGTTGCGGCCTCTAGTCGAGCCTGAGCTCGGCTGAAGCCTGCTTCGCCACCTCTAGCTCCAATCCACTTCCTCCCCTCCTCTGTGTTCACCGCTCCCCCACCAGCTTGCCACTACCCCCGTCGTTGTCACTGTTGCATGTCGCGACGCGTCGAGCCAACTTCCCCTCTAGCTTAGTTCATCGTTGCGACGCCATCTTTTCTCCTCCGTCTTAGCTCGCCGCCCCACCACCATTGCTCCGTCGTCGTCGCCGTCACATGACGCGAGCTCGCTATCGCGACCTTCCAGCTGAGCCCGAGCTCATCATCGCCACTGCTCTACCTCCATTGTCCTCGCCAAAGCACCGTTGCGACCAACCTCTGTCCAGCCTCCTTTGACCTCGTTATACTTCGTTTTGTCGTTCGAGAATTGTCACGTCATTGTCGCCACTCGTCGGAGCTCGCCGCCGCCACTTGCCGCTGACCGCCGCCACTCGCTGGAGTTCACCGTCACCAGTCAGATCAGTCCACATCCGTACGTCGTCGCCAACGTCGTAGTGAGTTAGCCTCTAACTCTTGGTTAAGTCGTTAATTTCAGAAAATTAAATAATTAGTTTAATTAGGTGTTTGGGTAAATTAATTGTGGTTAGATTAGTTAGAGACTAAGTTTAGGTTAAATGGTCATAATTAAATAAGTTAGACCGAATAGTGAAGCAAGTTGTGGTTAATTGGAAATTAGACTGCTTGATTTACTGCAATTGTTGATCATGAGTGAACGATTGGTCAGAGCCAAGTGGCCAATGAACTATTCGACGAGACGATTGGTGGTCGAAGTAACCATTGAGGTTAGTTTGAATAATTGAGCATGATATACTATTATTATTACCAATTGCTTGGAGTTGTGATCGATGTTTGACTACATAAAGATTTGGTTACTCGGGTCCAGTAGTACGATCCGTGTTTGTTCTCACTTAATGGGTTTTAAATCCGTGCCAGTCGTATGGTTTTCTCTATTAGTTCCGTGTCGTGCCGGTCGTAAGAATCATTCGGGCTATCAGACGTCATCGCCGAAAGTAAGGGACGACAACTGGCCATGCCAGAAAACACTGTCAGTCATAGTGTTTAGTCACACTAGTCGTGTGTGATGAACCTGTGACCGTTAATAACTGAAATACGAGAAAGATCTGGTATTCGTCTGCTCTTGTAAAATACTCATTGTTTGTTTGGACCATGTAATTATTATTTTCAGACAAGTTGCTTAGATTTGATCTAAATTATGATAAATTGGTACATGATTGAACTTATGCTTTTTATGAGATATTATTGTTTAGAAAATCAACGCAGTAGTCGAGCTTAGGCACCAATTCACTGAGATTTATTTCTCACCCCATTATGGTTATCATTTTTAGGTTTGAAGTGATGCAAAGGCCCGTTAGGTTTAGAGTACCTACCGACCGATCATTTTATGTCGTACACCATCTGGTTCGAAGTGCCAACCGAGTCTGGAAATAGAACATCACAACGATCTGGGTTAACGAGGGATTTGACTACTTGGTAGATCATCTCTTCAAGGCTTGGTTCTTTCATATCGATGATGTTCTCTACGGTTTACTTCGCGGATTTGAGGGCTGACCAATCTGACCCCTTACATCCTCGCCTGGAACCCGATGGATCTCGATACACTTGACGAGAAGATAGTGGACCCCGAGTCTGACATCGAGGTCGACCCATCAATAGAGACCGACCCCTCTAAAGCCTCTAATGACATTTCCATGTCTTCTTGATCGTAGGAGCATGGCGACTTTTTGTGACTCAAGTTGATGTTAAGGGTAAGGGTATAATGGCTCCTCTTTTGGAGTAGATGAGTAGCTAACCCTTCCCGACTCATCTACCTTTTGCATGGCGACTTTTTGTGACTCCAGTTGATGTTGAGGATGAGGGTATTTTTTTTTTTGGTCGAAACGAGCATCTTCATTTCATATAGAGAAAGAAGTTCATAACTTCAAAATAGAAGCAAATCCTACAAAGCAACTTGAAACATAAATCAACTTGCTACTGCTTGCAAAACTAGCCCATTCTTCGAAGACGGATCTGTAGTAGCATCAAAGCTTGTACGACGGCCAATCATCGAATTTCGCATTGTCGGTGATGAGCGCATACCGAGAAATTCTTCTTCAGCAACAACGGTTTTGCCAAAAGGCAGTGCGCACCAAAATTCGGCGTCCCCAGCACCATCACCGTGTGAAGAACACAACACCACCAATGGGTTGTAGGAATACAGAGAACGTCTTAAAAAACCCAGATCTATTTCTAGAACGGGATAGAATAGCACCTAAATCTAGATCTAGCTCTAGATCGGGAGAGAAAAACTGCAAACTCAGTAGCAATTGATCACAAAAATAGATAGGCCGTCCACGCACAGGACGGAGAACCTAAAAGACCAAGAAACAACAGAAACAAAGAAAGAAAGAATAGCCCTTAAACCAGAACCGAACAGAGTAGCTGCCGGCAACACCGGTGGACAAGCTGGGACCGTCGAGGCTGGCGTCAGGTCTGCAACAAGCTGCATCGGGTGGAAACCACGGGCAAGAGGGACAGCAGTGGGCAGAAACCGGATGCAACTCTTCCCGTTCTCCGGATGCAACTCGTAGGCGGGGGTAGGGGGAGAGAAGGGAAACCGCAGACCCCAGATGAGGGTAAGGAGAGGGGGGCGCGAGAGGGAGAGCCCCCCTCTCTCCCTCAGAGGTCTGCTTCAGAAAATAGGGAGGGCTGGGCGACGAGTGCAGAGAGAAACCCTAGCAGAGGAGAGGGTTGCAGGGGGGCTTGAATTGACTCAGCTGACGAGGATGAGGGTATAGTGGCCCTTCTTTTTGGAGTAGATGAGTAGCTAACCCTTTTTGACCCACCTACCTTCTGCTGGTCTTAGGGAGCCACCTAAAGAATGGAGTTGTATTTATGCTGTATAGCTTTGTAGGGTTAGCGATCCCCTACTTTTGTTGATGTATTGAAATATTTGGGTAATGAATGGTCATGGAATTTCCTACTCTGCTATCCTTGTCTATCTTGCTGTCTGGGAGTGTTTTTTGTTTTCACTTGCATAGGATTTTTCGTTTAGTCGTTAGCGTACATGGGCCGTTATTCTTTCCGATTTGAGGCGTTTGGTAGGGATGGCATATGCTCGAGAATTGGAGCATGATAGATTTTGCTTAGAATAAACAGGAAACCCAAAGAAGAAACTCCTCCACTCTCTCGCCAGAACAACGGGGCTTATATTTACAATTCTCGTACTTACCAGAAAATCTAGAAATTACACAATAATCTTTGTGAATTGATGATATATGGGAAGAATTTGCATTGTATGATAAATAAACATAAATTATTATTTATAATAAAAATATTTCCATTGACTAATTATTCTCTAAATCATTCATTTTCCATGAAATAAATGAA
Source organism: Psidium friedrichsthalianum (assembly GCA_019149425.1). Taxonomy (NCBI): domain Eukaryota; kingdom Viridiplantae; phylum Streptophyta; class Magnoliopsida; order Myrtales; family Myrtaceae; genus Psidium; species Psidium friedrichsthalianum. Next base: position 25,640 of record JAGVVM010022591.1, on the reverse strand, counting down.
GCCCTAAAATCGAGTTTTATTATACAAAAAACGATACAAATAATTCATAAATTTTGGACTAATGTGTAATGTCGTTCCTCACGTTTTAATTTATTCAATGCAGTCCCTAAACTTTGGTGTGACTGTTGACACCTGATTTTTAATCATCTTATCTCTTTTAAAATCAATAAAAAATTCATAAAAATTCATAAAATTAAAAAAAAATCAATTAACTTTGGGGACCTTGACAAAGCCTAGGGAACCAATTTTGACCAAAAATAATTTTCCATATTTTTAGTATTTTTCGGCATTTTTATTTTCAAAAATTAATAGAAAATCCATAAAAATTCATAAAACATAAAAAATCAACTTTGGAGACCTTGGCCCGGCCTAGGGAACCAATTTTGACCAAAATAGGATTTTTCATATTTTCAGTATTTGTCGGTATTTTTATTTCGAAAATTAATAGAAAATCAAGAAAAAATTAAAAAATTGCAAAATCAAATTTGGAAGCCTTAGTCAGGCCTAGGCAACCATTCTTGACTAAAAAAATAAGTTTATATATTTTTTCATTTTTTTAATATTTTTCAGAAATTAGGAAAATATTTAATTAATAATAGCATTTGAGGCCACAAAAATATGAAAAAATAGTCAGTATTTTTCCTTTAATTTTCTCTTCATTTTTGGCCAAAGAAAATCTGCAAAAATTGGTTTGGAATCGGGAATTACTTTGTTAATCCTATTTTCAGATTAATAAAAAATAGAAAATTCATTTTAGCTCTCTAATTTTCGATTTATGCATTTTGAAGTCGTGACATTGTCCTCTAATAGTCCAAATTTTTCAATGGCCTGATGGTGCACATTTCATTGTTGCGTTCGGTTTTCCGAATTTAATTTATCACTCGAAGGACATACTCGATTAAAAAGTGCACTTGCTCACATAAAGACTCATGCACTCCTGAAGAAGCTTCTGGTAGACAACTTCATTCATGCGGACATGCATCCTGGGGACATCCTTGTCTCGGAAAACGCATGTTTTCTTTGCGCGGCCATTGAGGTGAAAGGACGATGGTGTCCAGACGTGTGCCGAAATCGAATAAATCGAGTCTGAACAATTTCAGAGCTGCCAATTCTCCTGCGTCCTCGACTGCGTCGTCTTCGAAACAGAATCTGGAGACTTCCATCGACGGCCAAAGCTCTCCCGCATCATCTTCGGCTCGCAGCAAACCTTAATATTTCTACTCGGAGAGTTTCCCTTTGGATTCGGTCCAAAGAGAATATGACAGTGACCGTCCAGTTTCGGCCGCTCAGCCCCAGGGATTCGCCAGGGTGAAGAGATTGTTTGGTACGACAACGGAGAAACAATACTGCGCAACGAGCAGTAACCCTGTCGCAACTGAACCTCATCGAGCTGGCAGGTTCTGAAAGTTCAAAGGTTGAAGCAACTGGTGTAAGGAGGAAAGAAGGGTCCTACATCAACAAAAGTTTGCTAACTCGGGGAACTGTGATTTCAAATTTAACTGATGGAAGGGCTATTCACGTACCATACAGAGACTCCAAGCTGACAAGGCTCCTCTAGTCTTCTCTAAGTGGTCGTGGACGAGTAAAGAACCACACAAAAAGACAAAGCAAGTGGGCTGGCTTTCTTTCGAAGAGGGAAGTGGCAGACAAGGGTAAGTGGGCGAGAAAAGAAAAAAGCAGAGGGGAGATCGCTTTTGGGGTTGATTGTGATTCTCGAAGTTAAAATCGGGATTGGAAGAACCAGCGCATCCCATGGATGCTGCTTCGTTGGAGGATGACGATACCCAATGGAAGAATTCGCAGTCTCCCCGCGGGTGTTCCCCTGTGGGTTCACCTCACAATGGCACCAACACTGGTGCTGTTAAAGGCGACATTACAATGCCCGTGCAGGACACCCCAAAACAACCTCAATCCAAGGCTTCAGCGACAGATCATGTAAGCTGCTGGGCAAAATTTTATCAACATGGTTATGTGGACTGAGTGGGTGCCGTTCATGTGTGTCGCTGGACTTCTGACCGCGAGCTCAGCAGTTCATAAGCTGCGAAAGATAGATATTCTGGAGGTAGAGCTGTGGAAATGGTGTGTGCTGGTGTAGACAATCTTTTTCGGTCGGTTAGTAAATGAGATGTTGATGACCACGTTGGGTTTCTTGATTGAGGGCAAACCTCGGCTCAAAGAGAGGGTCTTGTACCTTCTCTGTGGATTGAAGCACAGTGCGCAAATTTTTTTTTTTTTCGTTATTGCTGTATGGAGGTCATTGATACACTACGAAGCGGAGAGATCGAGGCACGAAAGGGAGTTCCAGAATAAGGAGCTATACCAGAGCACATTTGAGGAAGAAGAGGAAGCAAAGCAATGGCGAATGAAGGAGACAGGGGCAGTTGGGCCGATCTACTCCATTCCTCCATCAAGCTCCTCAAGCAAGCAGCTCCTTCAGCCCAGTTCCCTCCTCTCCAGAGGAACCTTGATCAGTTGGAAGCGTTATCCAAGAAGCTCAAGTCAAAAAACTCTAAGGACTGAAGCTCCATCTCAATCTATCGCGGCCACCAGGTTTCATGTACGTGAAGGGATAAATACAAAACAGCTTGCATGTGATCTGAAGTCCTTTAAGTTGAAGACGACGCTCGAGGACGTGTCCCCTACTGAAGCAACAACTGTTGAGGAATATTTGCAGCAGGTTCATGAAATGGCGAGCGAGGAAGAGAGCGCGGTGAAGGAGCCTTTGGATCTGATTAGGCTCAGCCTCGACGAGCGTATCTACGTCAAGTTCCGCGCCGATCGTGAGCTCCTTGGCGAGTTTCATGCATATGATCAGCATTTGAACATGATACTCGGGGATGTTGAGGAAGTCGTTACTACTGTAGAAATTGATGATGAAACTTATGAAGAGATTGTACAGACCACAAAACGCACCGTTCCATTTTTCTTTGTTAGAGGAAGTGGTGTCATTTTGCGGGAGCTCTGACATGTTCCCCAAGGCCCACATCGTCAGCCCCTCGTCCCCAATTGGCGAGACACCCAGTCCTAGAAGCTGCTCAAGGAGCTAGTTTCTTCCGCTTAGCACAAGGCGATTGCAATTTTCTCGGTACCCAGAGCGAAGGTCAGGTGTTGGTTCACATGGAAGGAGGTGATAAGCGAGACCAAGTTTAATGGGATGTGATCTTCTACACTTTTCTGGCTCGGGACATATCTCGCCTTGACTGCACGTAATCAGGTGAAAGATTGCAGCTTACACAAAGGGAACATTATTAGTGCCTTCAGTGGGACTTTGAAGAGAAAAATGCTCGATATTAAAGAAGGTGTTTAAATTAGTTGGTCCCTTTCGTGGAAATCATCAAGGCGTTCGACTACATGCTTAAAGGTGAAAGCCTTCGATTGTATCATTCGCATGGAGCAGTTAAGTGGGCGGATGAAACCTCCCACGAACTCCCCATTCACGGTTATCCATGATCAAAGGCCTATTCGAGAAATCCCTAGCAATAAATTGAAGCTAAGTGCTCTCTTTACTCTCTCCGACTTGAGGTACAAATTAGCTCAGATTCTCTACACTTACCATTTCCCCATGTTTTATGTTAGACAAGGGCAGTTTCATATCAACGGCAAATCCAACGGGAGGATAAAATTGACCCAGATAAGCTCCTAAGTGCCCACCAACTTCTCAGCTGATCTGTCTATGGGTTTTGGCTCGAATTGTCAAATTAATTTGTTGTATTTTATTTTAAAGGATTCAAACCCCAGAATGAGAAGGATAAAGCCCATCCGTTGGAGGTCCCTTATTTACTGCATTTAATTTCTACAATTTATTCGTACCGTCAAACCCCAGAATGGGAAGGGTAAAGCCCATCTGTTGGAGGTCCCTTATTTACTGCATTTAATTTCTGTAATTTAATTTTCGCACCGTCAAACCCAGAATGGGAAGGGCGAAGCCCACCCGTTGGAGGTCCCTTATTTATTGCATTTAATTTCTGCAATTTAATTTTCACACCGTCAAACCCCAGAATGGGAAAGACGAAGCCCACCCGTTGGAGGTCCTTTATTTACTTTCGCACCATCAAACCCCAAAATGGGTAGGCCGAGCCAAGGCTGAGTCCCTCGTTGGAGGTCTTTTATTTACAGCATTTAATTTCCTGCAATTTAATTTCTGTACCATCAAACCTCAGAATGGGTAGGTCGAGCAAAGGCTGAGCCCCTCGTTGGAGGTTCCATATTTATTACAATTTAATTTCCTGCGATTTAATTTCTGTACCATCAAACTCCGAAATGGGTAGGCCGAACCAGGGCCGAGCCCCTCATTGGAGGTTCTTTATTTACTGCAATTTAATTTATGTACCATCAAACCTCAGAATGGGTAGGTCGAGTAAAGGCCGAGCCCCTCGTTGGAGGTTCCTTATTTATTGCAATTTAATTTCCTGCAATTTAATTTCTATACCATCAAACTCCAGAATGGGTAGGCCGAGCTAGGGCCGAACCCCTCGTTGGAGGTTCTTTATTTACTGCAATTTAATTTCTATATCATCAGATCCCAGAATGAGTAGGTCGAGCCACCTGCTGGAGGTCGCAACACTACACAGAAGTCGTTAGCTCACTCCCTCTTTCGGCTTCAGGGAATTTTTAATGCTTTGAAAACACAAAAAAAAAAAAAAAGTCACTTACATGCATTTCATCTAAAAAGTGAAAATACAAAAGAGAATACCCCACTAGAGTCTTAGGAGTAAACCAAGCTTGAGTTGCCAAAATTAGGATATCCATGGAAATAAGGTACCGAAAGGGTATTAGTTTTAATTAACTGGTGTAACCAAGTCCTCGAACTCATAATCTCTAGTTCGTAGAAGTAATTTAGTTCTCCCGCTAATTTACTTAGGTTTTTAATCAATCTACCAAAAATGATTAGTGGCGACTCCAAATTCTAAAATCATTCGAACAAAAATCAAAGTTGCGATTCGGTAGGGTTTGAGATGATCCGTATTAAGTTAGTCAATTTAATTAACCTAATAATCCGTTAACCTGGAAATTTTTCACCAATCGAAAATTTTTCGGGTCGCAACAGTGACCCTTAAAATTTTTAGCATTTTCATATATTTTAGGGATTACATTGAATATTTACCAATAATTTGGGGATCACATTAAATAAATTAAAATTTTTTGAATGACATAACATACTGAGTCAAAGCTCAGAGATCACATTACACAAATTAACCGTTTATGGATGATATCACCTGTCGGACCAAAGTTGAGGCATAATTTGTGCTATTATCCATTTTGATATCCAAAAGCAAAGGGCAAAAAAGAAGAGAGAACAAAGAAGAAGAAAAACCAAGTTGTCCCCCTAAAAACCGATTAAAATAAACAAAAGTTGTCGTCCTAAAACGAGTTTCGTCTTCGTGCCGAGATTTCTTTTCGCGCTATAAAAGCAAAGCAATGCTGTTCTGCCTTAACCTCAGAAAGTGCGAAACTTGAGTACGTGAGACTTCTTTGATCGGTTGAGGCTCATGACCACCGCCCCCACTCCCTCCAACTCCTCCGCACACCATCTGGGCAGCCTCACTCCTCCTCGTCCGGAAAACCAACCCCTGAACGGTCCATCGGATTCAGATACCCATCCTTTCCCCTGCCGAGACTCCCTCGCGGACCCATCCATGGAGGATCTCCATTGCGGCGAGAGGGGGAGCAACAGATCCTGGGTTGCGGCCCAAGAGCGGAGGATCGAGAGGGAGATCGTCCGGACCATCTGCTCCGGCATGACCGACTCGCTCAAGCCGAATTCCGGCAAGGCCGTCGCCGTTGGCGAGCACTACATCTGCGTCTCCTTCCACGATGGGGTCGACCCGAGCTATCGGACGTGGGAGTGGCACGGGCATGTCATGGCCCTCGACGAGAACAATGGGTACGTGCCTGAGCACATTTACGGGAATTACCTCGAGAGGGTGGATGCGGCCGGTTGGTACGACGAGGAAGACGAAGAGGGAGCAGAGGATTCTGGCATTCCCATTGTCCTTGGGAACGTGAACTTGAGGTTATTGTCACTGGACCTACCGTTTTCGCAAATAAAAATGACATTTTTTATTGACTTGTGCCATTTGTCGTTTTCGTTTGTCCTTTTGTGTCGGAATGTTTTGAATTTTTTTCTGTTGCTGAGTGCTTCTCTCTGTTTTGTTTTCCTTTTTAAGTTTATGCCTTTCGCTTGGTCGCTGGTGTGTTGTTTGTTGATTTGTCTGTGTGGATTCTTGGGTTATTTCAGTTGTTCGAATACTCCAAGTCCATGCCAAAGTTTCTGACTTCTGTTCACATACTATTCTAATATGAAATGTGTGATTTCAATAATAGGACCTGCTACTCTGACTAGGACACCATTGAGGACTTGAGAGCCTTTAAACGTTTCTCAGTCCTGTTTAGAATGCTTCCCTATGGGAGAACTGGAAGGCTATATGGAATAGACATTTTGATAATCTTATGGGGTGTGTGAAAGATGTGATCGTTTACTGAGCTTCCAGAGTAGTATTAAATAGCATGTGTTCGAAAGGCGCTAGCTTTGTGTATAAACTTCAGTTCAGCATGACTACTGATGTGATGTGCACAAAGCTTATTCATGATGGCGGCTGGGCTTGTGGTTAAAAAAGGGCAGCCCGGTGCACGATAGCATCCCCGCGAGGCGGGGGTTCGGGAAAGGGCCCCACCACAAAGGTGAAAGAAGGCAAGCCTTACCCTGCATTTGCAAGAGGCTGCGTCCAAGGCTCGAACCCGTGACCTCCAGGTCACACGGCAACACCTTAACCAGTTGTACAAAGCTTATTCGTGATGGCGGCTGGGCTCATGGTTGTGTTTTCTAAATGCATGTGGGATAAGGCTTGATTAATGAAACAACCTTTTGTACTTTTTAGTCTGGCTGGATGATCATAAGTCTGACCCATTGTAAATTTCTACTTGTGTTGTCTTGCATCTGTAACCACTCTCCACTTATACTATGTCTCGTTGTTATTGTAGATGTGCTTGGTGCATTAATCCTAATCAAAGAATTAACTGTGAAACCCCTCACAGATCTGGTGGATTAAAGTCCTGTAAATTTCAGACCCTTTAAACTTGTAAGGGTCATGCTTTCATTTCCACATTACTGAATTTTAATAAATTGACAATGCCCTGCTATTAAATTAGTTTATTCTCCTTTAGATTGAATAAGAGAGGTGGAAAGTTGAGCTTGGCAAATTTTGTTGTTGTTACCGAACAGAATCTCTCATCTCTCAGAACCATTCCATTTGTGTGTGTCGTGTGAGTGTGCATGCTTTTGTAGGGACTGGGGAAAGGTGTTGTTTAGGCATATGCTGTCTGGCCTACATTTGATTGTTGCTTGCAAACTAGAGTCATGAAGAAGCACTGCCTTCCAGCTTTTACAGCTTAGCTATTGTTGTACGAGTGCGTGATAAATATCTGGAATTAGGATCATCCACTTTGGCATTTGATGCGGTACAGTAGACAGTGGCTCAACCTAATGTTCCGATTAAGCCAATTAAGTGTGAAAAGTATTATGTACTACGGATGTGTACTCCTTCCCGCTAGTGGGTCCCATACATCAGAGGTATGTAAATGTTTCTCATCAAGTGCACATCATTGAAAGTTCAGAATGTTGTGTGCCATTTAAGTACCACTCTTCATGTGTCAAATGTATCTTCTTTTCCCACGCAACTATGCCTGTGGAAGTGTTTGCTAAAGAGAGTTGGCCTTCAGTAGTTTGTGCTTTTAGCACCATGTAGTAGCCATAGATGTATCGTCTCACAGCAACACAAGCTAAAGTAGCTTAGTGATTGTAAAGGTAGAGATTTTTGAAGATTTGTAGCTGGATTTTGGCCTCGTGTGTACTTGATTGGAGAGCAAGAAATCAAGCTGTTTTATGTGGGGATCTTAGAAGTCTTATCAGACTATACATTCTATAAAGTTTCCTGTCAAGTGTTTGCATCGATCATGCTGTCGGAGGTGGGGAATCAATGTGAATAGCTGCGCTTCATTGCATTCTCTGAATTGTTGTAAGGGGTGGCAGCTGGATTTTGCCTACCTGCTTTAATAATTTGTGGAGATGTAACCGCTTCCTTATCACAAAAAAGAAAAGAATAGGAAGAAGGATGTGCAGTGGAGTGACAAGATGAAATGGCAGCACCAGCACAGTGGAAGCACCAGCACCATGCTGTTAATGTGACTAGATCATAATGCAGAACTGATTGATCTAAGCTAAATGAGAAGCAATAACACTGGTTATTGGAAGTGAAATAAATCTAAGCTAATAGGTAAATTGGCAGAATGATTGTGGAAATGTATTCAAAGGTCAAGTGGAGAAGAACTGAGCTGGAAGGAGTGGGTAACTGGAAAACTGAGTAGATATTATAGAATGTTTTTCTTGAAGAGGGTCTTTGATCATCAATAGAAAGGATTTATCTAGAAGAGAGGCTAATGCATGTGCAAGTTAGGTTGCAAGCCAAATGAAATGAATGTCGTGCTTGTTTATTAGAGAGCAATGAATATGGTTTTTTCTGTTAATGCATTCCGTGTTCAATTTTCATTATTGAGATGCAAGCGCTTAGGGATGTGGTATTTGTACCCTTCTGTATGCTAGTTGATACCCAACTTTTGTAGGTTTTTTTGGTCTATAAATAGTTTGTGGATATTTAGACCTATCATTGTTAAAAGGTTGGTGTTCTATTATCCTAATGTTGTATCCGTTTCATTACATATCAGCATTTCTTTGGCAAATTTTTATAACTCCTATTTATGCATCTCTATGCTTCTACACAATTCTTTTTGTTGTAATAAGACTGGCTTTTTTATTTTGGTTGTGCACTTATTTTCCTTTGTTGAATTGAAATTGACAGGTTCGATAGGTTCAACTGACAAGTTTGTTCAGAGTTGTAGAATTAGTCCACAAGTTGTAAGACTATAATACAATATCGATGGCCATTCTTTCCTTTCTGTGAGATTCACGTGATGGAAGTACATTTGGAGTTCTCTCGCCAATTTTTCAAATTTCAAAGTACGAGTTCACAACATAGTGGAAAACAATAGAAATACCCATTTGCTGTTTGACTGTTTTGATTCTTCACTTCCGTTAGGCATTACCAAAAGAAAACTTTTGGCATTAATCCTCTATGATGTAATTTTCATGTAACTCTGAAACCGCCTGGTTTAGAGCTGCAAACTGTAATTTGTTTGGAGTTATGTTCTCTCTTGTTTGGTTCCTGTTGAACTAACCTTGGTATTTGTGGATTTTTTTCACTTTTTCACATTGTTTGTCCACTATCTCAGCTTTGCCAGATATCACTGTTGAAATATATAGATGAATACATGCACATGATCTTATGATGCTTGGTCACATGAGCACTGATTCTGTTAACATTATTGGGAGAAAGACTTGCTTCATGCTTTTGTAACCTTTTCGTAAAGAAACTATGTGACTGGATAATTGTAGGAATGCTATCGTGCATGAGTTGTAAGGCTACTTTGTTTAGCTTTCTTCTCATTGTCAGGAAAACCAGTTCCATTGGAAGAAGCTGAATGTGTTTTTGTTCTTCTTCTTATATACCTGTTGAGCTCACTGCTCACAAACCTGAAACCATTAAGATAATAATATTTGAACAAATTCCAGCAACAAGACTATCATTTCTCAATCCTTTGTCGTTGACTATAAAACCTTCTCCTCTGCACAAGTGTTTATCTATTTAAACACTTAAAAAGGCTAAGCTTTAAGGAGAGCCAACGATGCTGCATTATTACGAAGCTACCAAGGTAAAACGAAGTCATTCAGCAGCATTGTGCTATCTGCGATTCCTAAAGCATGAAGTCATCACCTACACAACACTTACATTTGCATCTCAATTCCTGGTCTGAAAGTTAAAAATTGTACATATGCAATGCCACAGTTTCTGAATTTAGTTCAGTTCTATTATGTATTTGTTTTGGGGCTTAAAGATCAAGTTACATGAGCCGCAATCGATAACTGACCATCGAAAAATTCTTAGTCTTTTCTACTTCATTGATATCATTCCAGATTGACACACGAGCCTCAAAATCTTACACCGATTTCTCTATATTCACACGGATCCACATCCTTTCCCTCAGCCTCTAGATATGTTGCAACAAAGAAGGGATCTCCTCGACTACCATGCTTTCTCTGTCACTACCTCTATTACTAGGTACTGCCTCTTTTCCAAGGAGAAAAGTTTTGGCCTTATGCAGTTCAGTGACAACATCTCCGATGTTCACCTGGTCATGCAACTGAACAGACGACGCCAATCCGAAGGATCTTGGCCAAGCACGTGCATATGTTGCCTCTGTCTATATGTTGCCCTTTGTCATCCAACTCCCTCTCTTCTTCCGAATTTAGCAAGGGATGTATGACCTGCATGAGCCTATCTGGAAGAGCCGGGACAAAACAAAGTGCGACCCCTAAGCAATTGGAAGTTCTCGCTCATCTCTTGGGGGTCCATATCATCTAGAAGAGCTGTTTTGACGAAATCATGGAGGTCAAAGTTCTCCACGAACATGCTCTCTGTGGGTCTCTTTCCTTTGAACAATTCAAGCAAGAGGATCCCTAGCTATAGACATTGCCTTCGGTGATGCTTCTTCAGATAGACCATATTCTGCAATATACGTTAATCCCAAAACCAGTCAATTCCTATTCTGTAAAATAGAGATTTCCATTTTTCTTGGTGCCTAGATCTATTGAGCAATCAACTTGTGTTTCTTCTTCTTCTTCTTTTCTCCCTTTCCAGGGTAGATTTTCCATTTATTAGACAGTACAGGCATCATACAATTATGGGAAGAAATCGTTATTGTGCTATATAAATAGGAGGTTGATGTTCATTTTTTGAAAATAAAAGCAGAAAAAGATGTTATGATTACCTGGAGCAACATCACTGTACATTGTAAGCCGATTGAGCTGGTCTGCATTTGAGAGGCCCTTGACAGGAGAAATTTGCCTGACTGAAATCACTCACATGCGCTCAAGTCATCATCGAGTAGGACATTGATTGGCTTCAAGTCTCGGTGTGTTGTGTCGTGTGGCACTAGTGGTGGAGATAGTCGAACGCTATGGCCACATCGATTTCGACGTCTAATTTTGTATCATGTTCAGCTCGATCCAATCTTCAGTAGGATGTGGCCATCATGCAGGTTCCAGTTTCGCATGAACTTTAATATCAGGTGCACCTTTTGCTCCCATGTTCATTGAGAAAACCTTTAAATCGGTGGAACAGATCAGCACAGGAGTTCAACCAAATCAATTCCACTGACCCTTGAAAACGTTGACGGTTGCATCAGATGGCGGACATCTCCTATTTATTTCCTGTAATTATAATTTCCGAAAATTAAAGTGAGATAAAAGCTCATTTTTGACTTAATTATTTATAAAGACACATGCACAAATCATCTCCCAATGTTGGATGAGACTTTTCCATAACCAAATTAGTAATAATAAGATGGCTTAATATACGGTTCTTTAGGAATACAGATGTTCCGACACACGCGTGATCTTAATTGGATTAAATATAAACATTAGTGAATTGATTTTTGAAAGAAGAGTTCACAGCTTATGAAACCATTGCTATTATTGTTCCCGCGAATGGTAATTTTGGAAAGAAGGAATCAAATGACACCTTTAACCAAATTATATACATGCCTGTTCGATAATTGACTGAACATTATTGAACTCTAATACATTATTTTTATCACAACCAACCAAAAAAATTGATATGCCTATAGAAAAAAGATCGTAAAGGTTGCACCTTCTATTTCATTTTATTTAATATATCATATCTCATTTTTTTTGGGTCAATACCACAAAAAACTCCAAACTGATACATCTGTAATTAATTTACCCCGAACTACTTTTTTTTTACCACAAATAAACTCAAATCAATATACTTGCAATAAATTTTCTAAATTAATATACTCAGATTGGTGGGCAGGCATAGGGTATAGAGAGGGGGCGGGGGTTTGGTGTGGGAGATGGAGATGGAGATCGCAGATCGGAGAGGGAGAGAGAAATGTGAGATGGAGGGAAGGATAAGGGGAAGGAGGAGTGATGGCGATGGACTCAGGCGGGGACGGAGCCAAACCAGGATTGATTTTGGCATGAAAAAAAATGTAAGGGAGATTACCAAAAAATAATAATAAAATATTCAGAGAAATATTTAAAAATTATATAAAAAAAATTCTACGTCGGCGTCACATGATTGGTGTCTACATCAGCGGTTTTCGATCTAAATTAGCCGGATAGATTAAATTAGTATCAATATAAAAGATTTAGGACTAAATTAGTCCGATTGAAAAGTTTAAAACTAAATTGATATTAATGCAATGGGTTTAAGATTTTTTTGGTATTTTTCCGTGGGACAATTGCAAGATGCTAAGAGAAAAGTCGGTGAGTGAGTATTGAAAAAGTTACCCTGCCTCCCTCTCTCCTCTTTTCTCCAGATGACTCTCCCTTTCTCCGGAGACTTCTCCCTCTAAAAGCCACCTTATCTAGATTTACTTGCTACGGGATGTGTGGAGACTTCCCCCTACCCCGCTAGCGTGAGTTTAAGTAGGCAGACCTTCTTTTAACTAGAGTGGAACAAAGTATACGGTGTGGGCATTATAAGAGAGTCCAAGGGTGCATTGGTTGTTCTTGGGACCAAGCATAGTTGGTATAGTGTCGGGCATTTTAGCCGAGTCATGACGGCGGATATCTCAAGTTTGGACAGCCACGTTGAGAAGCTCGACAGCTCTAATTATATTAGTTGGAGTGCCTGCGTTCAGTTTTGACAGTTGGGGTTCATATTTGTGGAACATAGGTGGCTGCTGCTGCTGCTGCTGCACACCACCCACTGACGTGGAAGAGCTGTGGGAGTGGAAGACAAGGATTGTTAAGGCCCTTTGTGCGGCCAACAATATCCCACACATCTTGACCCCGTAGCTAAAATTGCGCGCGGAGTATTTAAATTGTTGTATTTGAAGCTGTTGAGCTTCTCGACGCCCCTAACCGAATCGAAATATACTCCATCCGACTTGGTTATAATGCCCGACACAATACCAAGTAAGCTTAATTTCCTAACCACTAATCATAGTTCTTGATTATGAATCGATCGAACTCCGACGTAATCAGGTCCTCGCTCGTCTGCTCACGGTCTCAGACCACTGTCTCGTGTATCACAAATACCGATCGCTGGCAGTATTGAGGTTGACCATTGTTGCTGAACATGTGTCCAGTTAGAAAGGAGTTCCACACATATTTTCATAAAGAAGCATTTTATATCCTCCGTTAACGTGAGATCAGAAAACACTTGACTCTCTCAAAGACAACACATTCAAGGAGTCAGATTCGCTCGAGAGTAGCACACTTCGACAAATCTAAGAGGTCTTATTATCATAAGACTTGAAAGATCTCTTGAAGTTTCAAATTTTCAAACTTGAAAGATCTCTTGTTCTTATTATAAATTTGTGATGGTATTCACATATGTTTGGTTAAAAAAAAAAAGAGAATCTTCCCCTTCAATAATAATCCAAACTGGAAAGTGTTGGAAAATGTTCAATTGGAGAAATCTCATGTACGGTTCTGTAGACTGACAATAAATGCAACTTATTAGGCAAATTTTTCACTCATTATCACCAAGCTTTAGCGGGATTTATAATCGGTCTTCGAATTAGTAATCTGGAACTGTGATTCTTGCAAGCAACGTACAAGGACCGCATTTGGCTAAACAAGCTATCTAACTCGCTAACTCTCTACTCGCTCATAGGACCCGCATGAAACAATTTTCTTCCCATTCGAGAACATATGTAGCATTTGAAACAACACTGCTATGCATTATGTGATGGTTCTGCCTCATTAAAAGTTTCACAGAACCCACACACAGGATATCTGCATCATAAGTTTTCACTAGCCGAAGCTTTTCATGAAACTGCTCCGTATATTTTACAAGTTCAACAACATATGTGAATAAACAATGAAGTTAACTCTACATTGAGAGCAACTGTAGGGCACACCTTTCTCATCCGAAATGAACCAAGGTGCTCCGCACAGATTTTCAAGCGTGAACAGAACATCAAATGGAATTGAGCAGAAAAATCCGCAGTTCTCTCAATTGTTGTCTTCTTCTTTCCGGTGTTGTAACCAAAGACTAGCTATGCTCATGTGCGGATGATGCACCGCCCAAGAAGCCTATCAACACTGCAAATACGCACTACTCAGGTTTTCCCCGTAATACTTGTACGATCTCCTCTGCTCTTGATTGGATGCCTTTTAGATACTCCGTGAGGACCCTCTGCTGGTAAGAACCTCCTTCCTAATAAAGAGGAAATGGAATGGCAGAGACGTGAAAGAGCTACAAAAGTGACAAAAAAGAAAAAAAAGACTAGTCAAAATGTGGCCAGCAAGGTCAACAAAGGGACTTACTGTTCGGATCAAGGTTCGCTCTATTCGCTTCTTTATGACTGCGTATAAATCTTCCGGTGAAACATTGCCTTTCCCAAATGTCATGCCATCGAGCAATAGCTTATTCCACTCTTCCTCTGGAGCTGTTGCCATGAGCCATCCATGATTGAGGCACCAAAACAAGAATGGACAGGAAAAATCATCAGCTCATTGACCCAAAACATATACAGATGAAAAACACCAGACAGCAATGCAACAGTGTACTTCACAAGACTTCTCTAAATTAAGTGCTGCTTGTACCAGAGGCCAGCTATAAAATTCTCACAAGGCCAAAAGGCAAAATATTCATCATCATCCAACCAAAATTTTGAAGTCAAGTTACATACGTTGTCACTTGGCTTTCAACATATGACAAAATCAATTTTCCCACAATCACCTCATAAAAGCCCTTAAATCTCATTAACCAATCATGCTTGGCCCAGAATAGACAGTCTATCCATAGAAACAGTAAGAAAATCGTGTGCCCTTCAGATGATGAAACTACTGCATCTAATACCTTATTATAACCAAGATCTAAGAACAACCTTCTTATCTACAAATCAGACATTCTGTAAGGTACACTCAACTAAAACAATTATTATTATTTTTTCTTTTTCTTTTTGGTGGGGGTGGGGTGAGGAGGCTTGGAAACTTGAACAATTAGTTAGCTAGCTTACAATGTATACCCAACCTGACATGACCTCTTTTTATTGCCAAAAGAGATGGAGCTTGCAACCTATATGAGGTAGCTCTGCTTTCTGGCAATAACTTTCTTGCTCTATCTGTAATTTTTTACTTAAGCCAGGACTTCATAATATCCAATATTGACAATTTGTCATCAAATAATCATACATACAACTTTTCCTCGTGATTTGCACTGAAAACTTATCTAAGGTGTAGACAAAAATGAGATACGAACATTGATTTTACACTTCAAAGGGAAATTTTTTTTTTTTGGTAAGGATCAAAGGGAATTTTTTTTTTTTTTTGGGTAAGGGGGATCAAAGGGAAATTTGTTCCCTTGTATTTCCGTTAAAAGCCAAAAAGGATAGATAGGGTTCTCCTTCCAGCTTCTCACGGACTTTTGGTAACAGAAAGAAGGATGGATTTAAAGTCAATAGTCAGAAATGGGAATTGGCCCCCCAAAAATTAGTCTTCGCACATAGGGCTATGAGAATGGTGGCATACATAATTGGCAGACCTTTTCTATGCTTACAATTGATCTCATTATGCATGACTTTAAACATATCTTCTAATGCGGCCACAGACAAAACGTGGCCCTATAAGAACTGAAAGAATGACTAAGCGAACATCCTTTATGAAGACACAATACGGCCGAGTCAACAAATTTACAGTATGAAAGCACCGTGTCCAACTAAATTCATGTGATAACCACCTTTTATAAGGACCTCCAAAAACTCCTCTGCCTTCAACACTTCATTTCCTGCAATTCATTCATATCACAAGGTCAGCTTCATACTCAGCCTCATTACAGCATGTCAAAGAATATGAAATGATTCTAAAGGGGCATGGAGAACCAGAGAACGAGATAAATATCCTATGTCCAAAGTTCCCAATCTCCCCAACTAATTAAACTCGAGAGATTGCAACTATAAGTGAGAAATTAAACACAATGAACTGATAGCTAAATTGCCTCAATAATCGAAATATTAACTTTTCCTTAAAAAATCTACCTCTGTGATTTTTTACTTTGAATGTAAATATAGATCTAAGCTAGGGTCCCCACACTTTTATGGGCGAGTATGGGGGGCAAAAAATGCCCAAGGAGTAAGGATTTGACTGGGGATTTGGAACATAGGAACCTTAACGGGTAAGTTGAGGGAGTTAGTAGATACTTTTGCTAGGAAGAGAATGAATATTGCTTGCCTGCAAGAGACTAAATGGGTTGGAGAAAAGGCTAAGGAAGTGAAAGGTACTGGATTCAAGCTATAGTACACAAGCACAAAAAAGAGTCAAAATAGAGTTGGGATTTTGACCAATAAAAGTTTTAAGGATAAAGTTGTTGATGTCAAAAGATCAGGCAATCGGATTATCTTGATTAAGCTAGTAGTAGGAAATTTGATTCTAAACATCCTTAGTGCGTATGCCCCCCAAGTTGGATTGCCAGTAGCTGATAAGAATAGATTTTGGGAAGATCTGGAGGAGATTTTAAGGGGGATACCACGTGAAGAGAAAGTATTCATAGGACAAGATCTTAATGGACATGCTAACCAAAGTAGTGGAGGTTTTGACAGAGTTCATGGAGGTTTTGGCTATGGGAATAGAAATGAGGGTGGCGAAGACATCTTTAACATTGCATTAATGTATGATTTGATGTTAGTAAATACCTTCTTTAGGAAAAGAAAGTCACATCTAATCACTTTTCGCAGCGGTCAAAATTGTAGTCAAATTGATTTCTTTCTTGCTAGAAGAGCGGATAGAACCTCGTATATAGATTGCAAAGCCTACTCTGGAGAATGTGTAGCTACGCAACATAAGTTGATAGTATTAGAGGTTTGGTATAAAGCACAGAAAATGCCGCAAATTGCTCAAAATCCCAGAATAAGATGGTGGAAGTTAAAGGAGGAAAAACATACCGATTTCAAGGAAAGAATGCCTCACGAAGGACCATGAAAACTAGAGGGAGAAGTAAATAGGATGTGGAGCGAGATGTCTAAATGCATACAGAGAGTGGCAAGAGGGGTGTTAGGTGAAAGTAAAGGGCACAAACATCAAACAAAGGAAACTTGGTGATGGAATGACGAGGTGCAGGAGACAATTAAACAGAAGAATGAATGTTTTAGGTGTCTCCATAAATGTCCTAATGAAAAAAATTTGCAAAACTTTAGATTGGCGCGAAAAATACCAAGAAAGTTGTAAGAGAGGCTAGAAGCAAGGCTTTCTCTGACATGTACAAAAACCTTGGGAGCACAGAGGGAGAAAAAGATATCTATAGGCTTGCAAAGATAAGGGACAAGAAAAGTAAAGACATGACCCAGATTAGATGTATTAAGAATGAAAATAAAAAACTGTTAGTAAAAGATGAAGAAGTGAATGAAAGATGGGTGAGCTATTTTAACAAGCTTTATAATGGGGAGGGCAATAGAAGTGAAATGGATTTGGTGAACGCTTCTGATGAGTTAAACAGAAAGTTTGTGCGTAGAATTAAAGCACACAAAGTTAACGATGCTTTAAAGAAAATGAAGACTAGTAAAGCCTTGGACCAGATGGTGTCCCAATTGAAGTATGGCGATGCTTAGGGAACGTGGCAATAAGTTGGTTGACTAAACTGTTTAACAAGATTCTCCAAGCGAATGAGATACCTGATGAATGGAGGAAGAGTATGATTGTGCCTATATACAAGAACAAGGGGGATATTCAAAACTGTTGCAACTATAGAGGCATTAAGCTTATGAGCCATACAACGAAATGTGGGAAAGAGTTATTGAGTATCGTTTGAGAGTAGAAACCAAGGTCTCTGTAAATAAATTTGGATTTATGCCAGGAAGATCTACCATGGAGGCTATTTTCTTAATAGGACAGTTGATGAAGAGATATCGAGAAAAAAGAAAGATCTACATATGGTGTTTATTGACCTCGAGAAGGCATATGATAGGATTCCAAGAAAAGTTTTGTGGTGGATTCTTAAGAAGAAAAAAGTACCCTTAAAATATGTAGAGGCAATCAAGGATATAAATGATGATGTTACTACATGTGTGAAAGCCTGTAATTGCACATCAAGTTATTTTCCAATCACAGTGGGTTTACATCAAGGTTCGGCTTTGAGTCCTTATCTTTTTGCATTAATTATGGATGAGCTAACAAAAGATATCCAAGATGAGGTGCCGTGGTGTATGCTATTCACAGATAATATTGTGCTTGTTGATGAAACCAGAGCTGAGGTCAGTGCTAAATTAGAATTATGGAGAAACACGTTAGAGTTCAAAGGATTTACGTTAAGTCGGAGTAAGACGGAATATATGAAGCGTGAGTTCGCCATGACAAGAGAAGGTGATCAAGAATCCGTGGATATGCTTGAACAGAAGGTACCTAAGAAAAGATGTTTTCAAATATTTGGGATCAATTTTGCAAAAGAGAGAGAGATTGATGAGGATGCTAGCCATAGAATTAAAGCAGGTTGGATGAAATGGCGCAATGCATCAGGGTTTTGTGTGATCGCAAAATCCCTCTTAGATTAAAGGGAAAATTTTATAAAAACGGTAATAAGACCTGCAATACTATACGAAGCTGAATGTTGGTCAGTACAGAAGCAACATGAGCATAAAATTAGGGTAGTGGAAGTAAGGATGTTAAAGTGGATGTGTAGTCATACAAGGATGGATAAGATAAAAAATGACGATATTCGACGAAAAGTTGGAATAGCACCGATGGTAAAGAAGATGAGAGAACATAGATTGAGATGGTTTGGACATATTCTCTGTAGATCCCTAGATGCTCCGATAAGAACAGAAGTATGTTACCGAGAACACGATATGAAGAAAGGACAAGGTCGGCCGAAACTTACTTGGGGGAAGGTAGTAAAACAAAATTTAATGGAGTGGGAAATAGATTGGCATACGGCCTGTCTTAGGACGGAGTGGAGGAAAGCTACTCGCATTGTAGAGGGGGGGATTTCCTATGTTCCAGAGTGCCCTGTTTAGTCATTTCTATTTATTTCTATTTATTTATTTATTTATTTATTTATTATTTTTAGGTACCCATGTTTTTTCTTTTATTTTAGTATATTTTAAGCTTTTCGCTTCGGGTTCATCGACCGCCGACCCCAACTGGTTTGGGATAAAGGTGATATTGATGTTGATGTTGAATGTAAATATAGATCTAGTTGAGAGTCAACAAACCAATAGCAGTTGATGTTGTAACCTTTCACATAACTACTACGTCCTTTAAGGTTCATGTAAGAATTATCAACTTGCTCACTGTTATTCACCTCTCTTGGCATAACTGCGCTTGGAGAGAACTCTAGAAGCATAAAGTTGCAAGACTTTCTGTAGCATAGCCACAAGCCCAGGCTTGTCTCCATCTTCTTTTGCCTGCACATGGTATAGGTATTAAAACCTACTAATATGCAAGAAACCCGTAGAACAGATATTGACATCAACATACAGTTTTGCTCGCAAAGGAATCAGACAGAGATGGTATTATCAAATAAGAATCTTTATTATGATTAAAAAACCACTCAGCTCTTTGAGAAATTTTACAGCATAACCAATTTAAGTGATGAAATTGAAATATCAACCCTAGATAATAATATATACGACATAATTTTTCACTCTACCTCACATTTGGAGTTGAGTTGCCATCATGAAATGAAGAAATCAAAATCAACCACAAAAGACGGACAATGATCAGGAGAAGAATCAGCACTTAGTTGAGCAAGCAGATTAAAGAAAGATCATAATGAGGAAGGACCATTACAACCAAAATATTTTCAGGCAGATGTCCACAGAAGTAGCAAATAGACTTACTTGTCTTAACTGTGCATTAACTTCAGAGAGGAATCCTTCATCTAGTTGACCTTCTTGCTCCATTTGCATTACTTCCTAGGAAAAACCTAATCTGCTCAATACATATGATCACAACATAAACCACTAAGTGTCTTATGAGTGCAATGATGAGATAACATGACATGATAATGAAGCTGCCGTAAAACAATTCACTTCAAAATAATAAATATCTTCATGTGCAGAGAAGCAACAAAGCATGACCACTTTTCAATTCTCTAACTCTCACCTTTTCATTATTTATGCATGACCAATCGGCAATCTACTCTATATGTGGGTCAAGATTGATGAAAAAAGGAAGTCAAAGTAAAGACCATGTTTGGTAGCCATTTTTCGGCTACTTATAACATTTCCCTGTGAATTCCCCTCAAAAATATGGTAATATCATGAAAGATTATATATGATTCTATATTTGAATATTTATATATTTGAAAGTTCTTCAGTATTTCAAGTTAATTAAAGTTTAAAGTGTGAGTTCCACAAATTTCATCAAAAGTTAAAGTAGAAGCGCCTGATAGATCCTAAATAAATCATGCAATTGGATGGTGAACAATAGACAAAATCAAATTCATCCTCATTGTGCATAGAACAATGAGCTGACTCCATTCAGTGGGATAAGGCTCAGCTGTTGCTGTGTGCATGGAACAATGAGCTATAAATGTAGTATAGATCATTTGAGTGAACTAAACTGCCACAGAAAAGCAACAACTCAGTAAATATTTGAAACGCATACTTCCTCCATTGCTTTAAGAGCCTCAGGGTCTCTGGGAGGCCAGGAAATCTCTTCCTTTTCATCAACAACAGGCTTTAAAATTCCCTGGAGAACATCAGTTGAAGATTCTATCTTTTCCTGCAGAAGCAAGCAAAAAAGGATAAAGTGCAATAATAAAATAAAGATCCTCAATGTACAAGCCAGGGTGCTAAAGGAGAATTGTCCAAATGTGCTTGTGCATGTAGACGTAAAGGAGAAAGATACATTAGTTTTATGGACAATGCAGTCCACTATGCTCATCACAGATAGAGCCAATTCCTCGTAATCTTTCTGCATAGTTATGAAATGGCGTCAAATCATTTCTCAACAAGTACTAAGGACTGATTTAGCAAAGGAAAAGATTAACACAGGAGAATCAAACAAGTAGAAGAACCATGCTTTATCATCTTCTGACTTGCAGGCATCAGTTCTTGCAGCAAGTCTAATCCAGAAGCCCTCATTGAAGGCCAGGATGTTCTCCACAACGGTTTTCTGAAGCTGCATGAAGATTGAAAAGAAAAATCAGGAGGAGAATATATTCGCATTTTAAATTATTGACGAGCCATATGGATATCATCTCTCTCTCTCTCTCTCTCTCTCTGTTTTTACTCCATCCAATTACTCATTAGGGGAGAAAAGCAAAGCATCATCCGCTCACCTCCTGAGGATTTGCATGCCTCAGCAGATCTATCAACTTGTCAATTTCTACCGTCTTTCTGAAGACTTCTTCCGCATCTTGACCGACTGCACATATCAAAGTTCTCCTGTATTATTAGACCCAAATGTGCCACTCTATTATTATTCTTCTCAGACGTAAAATGTTGTGAGAAACTGCATAGTGCCTATATTCCCAAAGCATTTAAATATATGCAGCCTAAAGACCAAAAATATGAGTTGGCAAATATGATCTACGAAAGATCTAAAAGACATTTGGCAAAAGATAAACTCTGAAAAAAAGACGGTAGAGTACTGCTTGTCCACATTGCAGTCTTCTATAGCATGTAAGCAATCCCTTAAAGAAAATCCTAAACAACTAATTAAGAATTATCGGTTCAAGTTAGACAAAGAGAAGATTAAGGTCAAAGAAACCATTTCATCCAATTATCATTGATACCTTTTGGCACAATTCTGTTAAAACCACCATGCGAGGACTTTTGGAGGATTTATGCAGAAGCACAAAAAGAAAAGCCCAATTGAATAACACATTCGCATGTGCTTTGCTCAGGGTCAGAAAGGCCTTACATTAAATTTGAGAATAAAGAGAATAGGTCAGATGGCCAACACAGATGAGAAACAGGGGAGCTCCAACAGCTCCTCAACAACGTGGTGGAACATGCATCATTGAACTACATCAGTTGTCCAAGAAAATGCCATGTACTTCGCATGTCTTTCACAATTTCAAATATGACTCATTTATAGAGGGAAAAAAAAGAGAAAATCAGAAATGTGGACTAATTGTTGGTTCCTAAATTCTTACAAAATTGGGAAACCAGAGAGAGAGAGAGAGAGAGAGAGAGGGGGGGGGGGGGGGGGGGGGGGGGGGGGGGCGCGAGAAATCGTAAAGCACAATTCATCCAGTTAATGAAACCACTATAAGAGCCCGTGTCACATCTACAAGCTCGTTCATTGTCATGCGAAAAGCATGGTCGAAAACACACCAGGAACCCGAGAAATGACGGATTCTACCTCCTTCTGGAGCACGGCTTGAACTTCCCCATACCCAAATACCAGCCGTGTGCATTTCTAAGCGGCTGAGGCTGCGAGACACATAAGCGCCAGTAAAACATCAAAGCATATTGACCAGAAATCAAACAACAGAGTCATCCTGTTTAAGAAGTAGCTTCTCATTGCACAGTTCAATCGGGAACAGAAGTGGAAACTAATCAGTAATCACATTATTGTATCAAGATACCCTAATCCTCCGACTCGAACCGATTAGATTCTCCTCCGCTCCGCTTCATTTCCTCATCACATTGAAGCATCCCAACACACAAAAAAAAAAAAAAAAAGGCTAAAAACACACGAATCACAGAACCAACATTGAACCACGACATGCTCAGGTCAACATAGGACGGGACGAAGAAGAAGAGGTACCTGACGAAGAGGTGAAGACGTACTGAAGCGCATACACGGCGGTGCACTGGAGAGCGAGAGCGAGGCCATGTCCGTACAGTGGCGGAAGAGCACCACCACCACCACGCAGCGACCGTTGCAATTGAAACCACCAAGTCCTGATAAGGAATCGATATTCGATACGATAATCTCTCGCTGTGGGCGGGAGCAACTTCGCGTGCAGCGCCCGCAGTGTGTCCACCGCGCTGTGGCCTTTGGATCTGGTGGGTCCCATGATCAAGGGCTGAGGACGGCCGATGCATCTCCCCGCTGGCTCTCTCTTTGGGCTTTGATTGGATCCTCTTTCCGGGCTGGGCCGGAGACCTCATTTTTATCGACTTTTGATGATGACAAAAATCTCTAAATCAAAATGCAATGGATAGAGCTGGCATCGGGCTGTACTGGCCCAAGCAAGACAGAGCCCGGCAGGCTTCGGCCCATGCCAGGGCCCATGGTCCCGAATGGGCTGGCTCATGGCCTGAATCGAATGTGCCACATTTATTTCCCGCTCCCCAGAATGGTATAGTTGCCCAATGGAACGATCGCGTCTAGTCGTTCCAATTCAAGTCCGAAGTAATGGTGACTCGATTGCTGAGTTTCACCATAACAAAGTGTACGTGCCAGCTTCGCCCTTCAACAAGCCGAATTTGACGACGACAACGAGACACGACGGCCCGACGGTTGGAGGAACTGCAAGGGCAAACGCCGGAAGCTCACTCCCTATCAAAACGCTTCGCCAGAGGATACCCCCCACCCCCAGAAGACTCGTGAGCAGCAGCCAAGACGGCAGTTTCATGGAGGAGAACATTTGGCGTCGCGTTCTGGCTCGAGATCAATGAGAATGTGTCCAGGAGTTCTTTTTCAATCGGACAAACGGATTTCAAAATTTATCAAAAAAAATATCCTCTCAAATAGACTTTGCCTTTGACCCAAAAAAAAAAAAAAAGACACTTTCCTTAAAAGTTAGGTCCTAAAGAGAGGCCTAAGCAGATGGTTGGGAAGATACTACCAACTTCGTGAAAAAAAGGGTTGATAAAAGATCACCAATTCATTCTTTTAATCTGAAGAAATAACCTCCCTCTTACTCAAGTTTAGCTTAATCACCGTTACAACTCAAGAAGGCAATCTTGATTGCGTCCTTTTCTAAAGGCTATAGTGTTGTAGCGCCTTGGAAGGAGCCCGAGAGAAAAGTAAAGCGAAAGGTTCCACCAAAGGAGAGGAAATCAGAAATCGAAATCGAAAATCGGACGAACTTGGAAAATTTGAATATAGTTGTCTATGTCTGCTCATTTGAATTCGCCCTTACCTCTCTCGCAAAGCCTCATACAATTCTTCAACTTTTCTTATGACAAATGCAGGAAATAGCTCGATCGGCGATTCTGCAAAGAATGACCCATCGATGATGATTAAGAGCATCATCGGTCGAGCCTTCCAGATCTGACGTGAGGACCCCTATCAGCTGATCCCTCTTTTTCGACTGAGGTGAGGACCCCCATCGACTTAGGGTCTCGGGGTCTTAAAATTCGACCACTGTAACTCTTGGTCCAGGAATCGTAGCGTACTCATTGGATTATGACAGAATAAGATTCCGATACCGAATTGGTATAGAATAACCTGCTTGTTGCAAAAGAAATCACTCATTAGCACATGTCGTGAAGCCTTTTCGATGTTATTGCCGGTCGAAAATCAATGTCCAACTATTATGATCGAGACAAAGATTAAGATGGAGCAGTTGATACGAAAAAGACAAACTTCTCGTAAAGCAAAGAACGATATTCTGTCGCTGCATAGGTAAGAGTCGGGACAAATGCAGATTAATGGCTAAAGGCTAAGGGCGGAGGATTGTTTGCACATGATCCGACATTTGTTTTATTGTGAGTTAGGTCAATTGATCCGCCAATTCTGCCAAGCGGTTGAACATTGGCGGGCTTGTTAAGAGTGTCAATTTTTTTATGTTGTCATTTTTATTTTTTTTGGGGGGGGGGGGGACGTGCGATTTTTCTGTGGTCAGAAAATTCTAAATGCGTCTGTCGTAAACCGAAGACTTGTATGCTTTGTTCACGAAATAAGAAAGTTGTCTTATGGAGTTCCGATATCCTCAAAATGCACTCGTTGCCACGGGTGTGGAACACACAATTTGCTATAACTCAACTCTTTACAATTAGTTTGATATTTTTAGTTGTAATTTTGGTTCTAAGATATGTGCAACAGAAGTTAACACTTATCGCGGGAAAGCGTCAATTGAAATTTTAAAACTTTGAAAAAAATGCATCAAATTTTAAAACTGTTAAATTAGTGCCAATCTAGTTCTTTCGTTAATATAGTTCAAATTTGTTTAATGGAAATAATACTAATGTGGCATTCCAAAAATTAATCCTTCTCCTATTTGGCATTTTTTTAATTTCTTTTGAAAGCTTATTTAAATGTATTCAAAAAATCACAGGAAAATACTGAATAATTTAAAAAGCAAATAGCTAAAAAAAAGAGAACCAGAGAGAGAGTTGGGCAGGGCCTCACCGATGAGGTTAGGCCATTGCCGCCCAACGCTCAGGGCCAGCTATCTGCCAGCACCAGAGAGGGCCGGCGCGAACCCTGCTTCGACCAAACTCTAGCCGTTGAGGAGACCTAGAAATGGGGTGGCAAGGTAGCGGTTTTTGGTTGCTCTTTCAAGCGGACTTGGGTGCCTTTTTTTTTTTTTTAACTTCGAGCTAGTGTGATCGATCGATCTGCTTAGGTTTGATGGGTTCTGCCATTGTACAAACGTTGTTGTGGGAAGAGGTGGTCTGATCGTTTGTGCAAAAGATATTCTGGAATCTCTCCAACA
>JAGVVM010022586.1:0-13493 GCA_019149425.1 Psidium friedrichsthalianum | reverse complement strand
CATTTACCGGGGCATTTCGTAATTTTCCATTCACGTCTTGCTTCTCGACATGCACCGACTGTCTGCCCTTCGGGCGATGTTTCTGAAACTGTATCCATTTCTACATTGCGACCATCTTAGAAATTCGATTGTCCAAGATCGAATTCATTTCGTGGCCGAATCCATTAAATTACGACTCTGTCGAATTCCTCAGACCAACGGCGCTGTTTAGGAAATTTCCTAGGTAGCCATTCCCCTTCGTTGGTCGTCTCAAGTTGATCAGACTCGAGTGAGGCTTAACTAGAGCGTATTAATGAAGTATATCCATTCAATTTATGAATTCCGAAAATGGGTCGAAAATCCAGGATGTCACATGCTATGGTATATGAGCACAAGTACAAGGCACATCAAGAAATCATCAAAGTAAACATGTGCTCGTCAAACCAGACCATATGAGATTCAAAGGCCCCACGCACAAACCCCTAGCCAGACAGGCTCAATAGAGTATCCCATATTAATTCTCGGTCAAACCCATAACGATTGGAATCTCATCTCAGCGGGCTTAATAACTCGGCCTAAACCCAATCACCCATGCTAGTCCCCTGGGAGTCAATAACCCACGACCGATAATTCAGTGATTTAACAGACCCTCGGGTGTAGTTGTATTAGGCTTAACTTGGTTCCAGGCTCATTTAGTGGATTCAAGTACGTTTGGGCCTAAAGCCCATTCTTGGGTCCAAGGCCCACAAGGTAATTAGGTCTACTAAGGTATGTCGGCCCATTATAGTGCTTTAAGCCCATTAGTCAAGTTGGGCCCATTAAGGTTCAAGGTCTAATGTAGTGGGTTAGGCCTATTAACCTAGTTGGGCTTATTAAATTAAGTTTGGTCTAATTAATTAAGTTGGGCCCACTTAGTATCTAAGGCCCATTAACCAATCTTAGGCCCATGAGTTAATTCTAAGATTAAAAGTATAATTTGGGCCCATTATTATAATTAAATTCGTATAGGGCCCAAGCCCATTTCTAAAGTTTAACTTATTAAGCCCAATTTGACCATTTTGGGCCCCATTTGTTATCCTAAGCCCATGTATATTATTGGGCCTTATATTTAATATTTAAAGTCATAATTTAGGCCCAAATAATTCCAAATTTCATCCATTAAGGCCCACTAGTTCGTCCCAAGCCCAATTAGTTGCATTAGGGCCCAATTAGCTTAAAATAAAACTCCCAAGCCCAAATATACTCTTCGGCCCATTATTTAACTCGCCCAACTCAATCATTTCAGCCCATAAACAACATTTCCAAGCCCGATTATACGCTGGATTTTCGTTCATCATGAAGCCCAATAAGTTAGATTAGGCCCATAAGCTTGGATTAGGTTAGTTTAGCCTAAATTAAGCCCCGAGGCCCACTAGTATCACACGGCCCACTCATTTCACGCCCACATCACTCATTTGCAGCCCATAATTCACAAATTACAGTCCACTCCAAGTTGTCGAGCTCATGGTTTAACCCAACAAGCCAATCACCTAACCAATCTAATTAGCCTAAATCTTAATCACGCATTTCTCTTCATAACTCACCATGACCAGCCCTTAATATTACATCCCACATGCATATACCACTAACCTAAACCAAGATTAGTAGTGGAGCTTACCTTGGAGGGACCGGGATGAAGACGAAGACTCGATTGGCCCGTTTGGGCGTTCACGGCAAGAGGGAGAGAAGCGGCGGCTTCGGGGGCTGAACGAGGATCAAGCCGGGCCATAGCAAGCTGGAAGATAAGGATAATACATGGTTATAGGTTCTTTAGGCTCACGGGGTCAGAATGGGGGCCGTAGAAAGCAAGGCACAAACTGTCCCAGAAAAACAGTTACGTCGACCGAAATGTAAACGAACAAATGAAAGCCCAAACGATGTCGGATCGGAGTGAAATCAAGTTCTGTGAACTCACCTCAGATGGGGCTACGACATATCCAAAATTCAGGACGATCCAACGGTTGAGTTTTTGTGGGCAGCCGTTTGAAGTTGAGGGTCAGCTGGAAAATCCGAACAGCACTGGGTCATGGTTTGGTCAAATTTCGAGGGGTCCCTAGCAAGATCTTGGGAAGAGGTTTGCATACCTTCGAAGCCCGTTGTCTTACGGTCGCGTGGGAGAAAACGGGGAGTCTTTTGGACTCCGGACGACTCCGAACGGGCCGTTTCCGTCCGGGCGCGCGCTGCAGGCCGAGAAGACGCGCGGGAGGAGGAGAGCTTCGGGAGAGAGGAAGGGAAGAGGGATTTGGCCGAAAAATGGTGAGGAGAGAGAGAGAGAAGAGATTATAAAGTTTAAAATGGGTGGAAAATAAGATAAAAATCAAGTTAGTGGGGTTAGGTGAATTTGATAAGATGTGAAGGAGACTTGATGTGATTGTCTTGGAAGTTGTGCCACTTGATTTGATTGATTTGATTGATGTGATTGATTGGACATTGATTGATTTGACACTTGATTTGACTTGCCTCGATTTGTGTGCCAAATGCACCGATCGGGTCCTGAGCGCGAACGAACTTCGGACTGGATTGGGTTTCGATCTACCGTATTTATTCTCAAAAATCCTAATTTATCAAATTCTAAGGACTGAGCATTTACCGGGGGCATTTCGGTAATTTTCCATTCACGTCTTGCTTCTCGACGTGCACCGGCTGTCTGCCCTTCGGGCGATGTTTCTGAAACTGTATCCATTTCTACATTGTGACCATCTTAGAAATTCGATTGTCCAAGATCGAAATTCATTTCGTGGCCGAATCCATTAAATTACGACTCTGTCGAATTCCTCAGACCAACGGGCGGCTGTTTAGGAAAATTTCCTAGGTAGCCATTCCCCTTCGGTTGGTCGTCTCAAGTTGATCAGACTCGAGTGAGGCTTAACTAGAGCGTATTAATGAAGTATATCCATTCAATTTATGAATTCCGAAAATGGGTCGAAAATCCAGGATGTCACAATTCTTCCCTCCTTATAAAAATTTCGTCCTCGAAATTTACAGTCTTCAAGCCCATACGACTAGAGTAAGGTTATAACTGACTACTCAAACAATTGTGGGTACTTCTTTTCCATCTCATCCTCGCTTTCCCATGTGGCTCCTTCCATCCCATGATACTTCCAGATGGCTTTAACCAGTGGGATTGTCTTGTTCCTCAGTACTTGCTCTTTTAGATCCTCGATCCTCACTGGTCTCTCTCTATGTACGAGACTCGATCATCCACTTCAATGACTTCATGATCGAGTATATGGTTCGGGTCAGGTTTGTACTTCCTCTCCTCAACATTAACACATGAAACACATTGCGGATCTGAGATAGGTTCGGCGGCAGGACTAGACGATAAGCCAGTGTCCCGATCTTCTCCAAAATCTCGAATGGTCCTACTAATCTTGGGCTCAATTCTCCTTTCTTGCTAAATCGAGACAACCCTCTCTTCGGCGACACTTTCAGAACCACATGGTCCCCAACTTGGAACTCCAACGGCTCATGTCTCTTGTCTGCATAGCTCTTGTGGTCGTTATCTCTTTCAATCATGTAACCCAACCATGCCTTCCCTGCGTGCCTCAATCATTCACCTTCCTTAATCGTCACATACCGCAGTCTCAACTGCTTATAGTGATCTTTATCGACTCCATACTCTTAGATCCAACCGGCAATGCCACCTAGTATTCTATTAGTAATTTCTTAGGAACACGCCCAATTTATTTTCTCACCCAGGCCAACTCACATGGCATACTTCGGGACCACGATGTCCATCTCATTTCACTTAGCGGAGCGCCCATTATAACTTAAGATATGTCACATTTCAGCCCCTTTCTCGATGCCATTTCCCTGTGCCATGCCCGGGATCCTATTGGTTACGGTCTCTCAATGAAAGTAACACCCCACCACGATGCTATCGGATCGCTCGCCGACCAGTTCGTGTGGGTCTCATCACAAATCCACCCTGGTTACACAACGGGGGACCTCTCCGATCACAACGGAGACATAGTTCGCAATCCTCAACTTTCACCAACATCCCTAGGACACTCTGGCACTTCTCATTCAGGGCATCTCACTAGGCAATTCAAAAGGAATACTCGGGCTTTACTTTCTCTCCGTTTTTCTCTAAACGGCTATTTCCATTTCTCGACATTCCCTAGACCTGTTCCTTTCTATTCCACATGGCATACCAGTTGTCCCTCATTTGACACTTCGCCATTCACTTTAGTAATTTTACGATTAAGGTTCCAAAAGTCTGCACCACTTATTATCTAACTTTCTTAGCGACCTTGGACAGTTCTTACTTCTTTCTCAATTTACTTGATTGCACCAGTCAGCCACCAGATACACTCTGGTCCCGCTATACTTCTCTCGCCAACCTCATCCTCTGTTGGCATCCACTATAGCGAACACTATATTAAGTGAAACCACCCCTCTTGTCCTTTCTCCCTTTTCACTAAATTACCCTGGTGTTCACTCCTCAGGAATTTTCACATTTCTCAATCATGATTTTCGACGCAGGTTATCCCCAATAAATGCTCGTGAATTCATCTAGTCACCCCTTAATTTCACCCCCCCTTCAACTATGCCAGAGATACTTTAGACTCCACCTCCCTTACCATTAATCCGCATGGCGCCACCTAAGAGTATCATCTTCGTTTCAGTTTTTCTTAGACAGGCCGTTTCTCATTATCAGGAATTTCTCCACTTGGATCACACGCCACTTATTCTCTAAAACCTTTAGCTCGTGTCCTTTGATCGTTACTCACACCAAGCTCACAATCTTTATTCCCAGTTGGGCCTTCATCCAATGTCAATGCCTTAATCGCCAATCTCAAATTCCTTTCGCATTCAATATATCGTCTGCTCACTCCTAAATTATATACTTCACGGGCCCTTAAAATGTCAGCATCCAATTTCCATTGGTGACCAACGTTTCTAAGGTCGAATACTTAAACTTTCAAGTGAATGTAATACCTTTCTTGTCACCACTCATGACAAGTCAAAATCATGACATCCCTCTGGCCCATTATTCAATGTTGCTACTTGCCTCATTTGAATCTCACTTTCAATCTAAACCATCGAGGTCTGACATAGTTCTGGCATATAGTCCTTGGATACCGAATCCTTGTAATTCCGTATCCACAATCCGTTTCTCAAGGTCAACTATCAGAATTTCCAGCTCAGGCCTATTGGCATGTCCTCACCACTATTGTTTACACACCTCTTGCTTTCATGCCAAACATACTAAAGACCATCACGACTTAAGGTCACTTGCTAATACTCGGACGATGCACTTTGTCACGCCCCGAACCCCAATCGAGCACGCGACACCCCTGTTCATACTACCAACGACGAAACCCTGCGTACGCCTGGCCTTCGAGTAGCGACGGTCCAGGATTCCCATCGCGGCAAGTGACGCTAGCGCAAATCGACAACCATCTAAAACCTGCGGAAGCGTGCCTTCTATACATACATACATGCACGAGGTACAGGGTAGCGTGAAAGACAAGAACACTTTTACAAAAAGGCAATACACATTATATATATATATATAGAGCGTTAGATACAGACTCCCAAAAGAAAACCTCACAGTGGTCGAGCTATCTACGCTCTCTCTCTCAAAAAGGCTAGACCAGTACAGCATAACTCAGTCCAACTCGAGCTCCTCCTCGGGATCCTCCTCAGGGTCCTCCTCTGGGTCCTCCTCGGGATCCTCCTCGTCTGTGTCCATCGCGTCGCCCTCCTCGTGACCATCAATCTCGGATCGTCCAGGTGACGGCATCTCCTGCAATGGGTCGGGGTCGACCACCTCGCCACCATACTTGTCTGGCTGAAGCAAGATCGGGTCGTCCTCCATAGGGATCGGGGAGTCCCTCTGGGGTCCCTCAAAGCCAAACAGGCCCTCTCTAAACCAGGCCTCATATCTATGGGGTATAAGATAAGGTCCACCCTGATCTACCAACACAGTGGTCACATGCCTATGCCACAGAGTAGCGTGCATATCAAAATGAAGGGTAATCTCGGTATCCATCTGTACTGGCAGTCCAAAAAGCATCTGCGGTGCAGCCATCATGGGTGACCTGGATCTGTAAAAGAAGGGCAACCACCGCCCATGAGTCGAAACTCAATAAGCTCACCACTAATCCTAACGTAGGATAGCGTATACTAGTAGGGTCGGTCCTATCCAATGGACTAGGCTCTCGATCCAGGGTTCAGGCACTCTCAGTCCTCGGTACCAGACCCCAACATGCCTAACAGACGTACAAATTATCACAACACAGATCATATTATACAGACGGGCACAAGATGTCAATCAGATGCCATATGCAATGCTACAGGCCTCAGTCGGCCATATCGGATCCCAATGGATCATACTCAGGCCTCAACCGGCCATAACGGGTCCCAATAGACCATGCCCATCTGTCACTCCAAATCCCATCAGGGCTCACCCAACAGTGCCATACGACAATTACCACAATGCGTCTCAAACGCCTTACATTGGTCTCCCTTTTCTCTCCACTTCCCCTCTGGGCACATTCTCGCGTCACAGCTCTGGTGACTCATGCCATGCTCTCAATGTATGCGGGGCCACATGGTTTCCATCAACAAATCAAACATAGAGCATGCATGATATGGCATATGTGCACAAGTATAGAACGCATCAAGCAGCCATCACACTCTCACGTGCACAACAAGCCAAGCCATAAGAAAATCAAAGGGGCCCACGCACAATTTCTCAGTCAGACAGATATGATAGGATATCACTCATTGATCCTCGGGTCGGACCCATGCGTGGGCCCCTTTGATTTTCTTATGGCTTGGCTTGTTGTGCACGTGAGAGTGTGATGGCTGCTTGATGCGTTCTATACTTGTGCACATATGCCATATCATGCATGCTCTATGTTTGATTTGTTGATGGAAACCATGTGGCCCGCATACATTGAGAGCATGGCATGAGTCACCAGAGCTGTGACGCGAGAATGTGCCCAGAGGGGAAGTGGAGAGAAAAGGGAGACCAATGTAAGGCGTTTGAGACGCATTGTGGTAATTGTCGTATGGCACTGTTGGGTGAGCCCTGATGGGATTTGGAGTGACAGATGGGCATGGTCTATTGGGACCCGTTATGGCCGGTTGAGGCCTGAGTATGATCCATTGGGATCCGATATGGCCGACTGAGGCCTGTAGCATTGCATATGGCATCTGATTGACATCTTGTGCCCGTCTGTATAATATGATCTGTGTTGTGATAATTTGTACGTCTGTTAGGCATGTTGGGGTCTGGTACCGAGGACTGAGAGTGCCTGAACCCTGGATCGAGAGCCTAGTCCATTGGATAGGACCGACCCTACTAGTATACGCTATCCTACGTTAGGATTAGTGGTGAGCTTATTGAGTTTCGACTCATGGGCGGTGGTTGCCCTTCTTTTACAGATCCAGGTCACCCATGATGGCTGCACCGCAGATGCTTTTTGGACTGCCAGTACAGATGGATACCGAGATTACCCTTCATTTTGATATGCACGCTACTCTGTGGCATAGGCATGTGACCACTGTGTTGGTAGATCAGGGTGGACCTTATCTTATACCCCATAGATATGAGGCCTGGTTTAGAGAGGGCCTGTTTGGCTTTGAGGGACCCCAGAGGGACTCCCCGATCCCTATGGAGGACGACCCGATCTTGCTTCAGCCAGACAAGTATGGTGGCGAGGTGGTCGACCCCGACCCATTGCAGGAGATGCCGTCACCTGGACGATCCGAGATTGATGGTCACGAGGAGGGCGACGCGATGGACACAGACGAGGAGGATCCCGAGGAGGACCCAGAGGAGGACCCTGAGGAGGATCCCGAGGAGGAGCTCGAGTTGGACTGAGTTATGCTGTACTGGTCTAGCCTTTTTGAGAGAGAGAGCGTAGATAGCTCGACCACTGTGAGGTTTTCTTTTGGGAGTCTGTATCTAACGCTCTATATATATATATATAATGTGTATTGCCTTTTTGTAAAAGTGTTCTTGTCTTTCACGCTACCCTGTACCTCGTGCATGTATGTATGTATAGAAGGCACGCTTCCGCAGGTTTTAGATGGTTGTCGATTTGCGCTAGCGTCACTTGGCCGCGATGGGAATCCTGGACCGTCGCTACTCGAAGGCCAGGCGTACGCAGGGTTTCGTCGTTGGTAGTATGAACAGGGGTGTCGCGTGCTCGATTGGGGTTCGGGGCGTGACAAAGTGCATCGTCCGAGTATTAGCAAGTGACCTTAAGTCGTGATGGTCTTTAGTATGTTTGGCATGAAAGCAAGAGGTGTGTAAACAATAGTGGTGAGGACATGCCAATAGGCCTGAGCTGGAAATTCTGATAGTTGACCTTGAGAAACGGATTGTGGATACGGAATTACAAGGATTCGGTATCCAAGGACTATATGCCAGAACTATGTCAGACCTCGATGGTTTAGATTGAAAGTGAGATTCAAATGAGGCAAGTAGCAACATTGAATAATGGGCCAGAGGGATGTCATGATTTTGACTTGTCATGAGTGGTGACAAGAAAGGTATTACATTCACTTGAAAGTTTAAGTATTCGACCTTAGAAACGTTGGTCACCAATGGAAATTGGATGCTGACATTTTAAGGGCCCGTGAAGTATATAATTTAGGAGTGAGCAGACGATATATTGAATGCGAAAGGAATTTGAGATTGGCGATTAAGGCATTGACATTGGATGAAGGCCCAACTGGGAATAAAGATTGTGAGCTTGGTGTGAGTAACGATCAAAGGACACGAGCTAAAGGTTTTAGAGAATAAGTGGCGTGTGATCCAAGTGGAGAAATTCCTGATAATGAGAAACGGCCTGTCTAAGAAAAACTGAAACGAAGATGATACTCTTAGGTGGCGCCATGCGGATTAATGGTAAGGGAGGTGGAGTCTAAAGTATCTCTGGCATAGTTGAAGGGGGGTGAAATTAAGGGGTGACTAGATGAATTCACGAGCATTTATTGGGGATAACCTGCGTCGAAAATCATGATTGAGAAATGTGAAAATTCCTGAGGAGTGAACACCAGGGTAATTTAGTGAAAAGGGAGAAAGGACAAGAGGGGTGGTTTCACTTAATATAGTGTTCGCTATAGTGGATGCCAACAGAGGATGAGGTTGGCGAGAGAAGTATAGCGGGACCAGAGTGTATCTGGTGGCTGACTGGTGCAATCAAGTAAATTGAGAAAGAAGTAAGAACTGTCCAAGGTCGCTAAGAAAGTTAGATAATAAGTGGTGCAGACTTTTGGAACCTTAATCGTAAAATTACTAAAGTGAATGGCGAAGTGTCAAATGAGGGACAACTGGTATGCCATGTGGAATAGAAAGGAACAGGTCTAGGGAATGTCGAGAAATGGAAATAGCCGTTTAGAGAAAAACGGAGAGAAAGTAAAGCCCGAGTATTCCTTTTGAATTGCCTAGTGAGATGCCCTGAATGAGAAGTGCCAGAGTGTCCTAGGGATGTTGGTGAAAGTTGAGGATTGCGAACTATGTCTCCGTTGTGATCGGAGAGGTCCCCCGTTGTGTAACCAGGGTGGATTTGTGATGAGACCCACACGAACTGGTCGGCGAGCGATCCGATAGCATCGTGGTGGGGTGTTACTTTCATTGAGAGACCGTAACCAATAGGATCCCGGGCATGGCACAGGGAAATGGCATCGAGAAAGGGGCTGAAATGTGACATATCTTAAGTTATAATGGGCGCTCCGCTAAGTGAAATGAGATGGACATCGTGGTCCCGAAGTATGCCATGTGAGTTGGCCTGGGTGAGAAAATAAATTGGGCGTGTTCCTAAGAAATTACTAATAGAATACTAGGTGGCATTGCCGGTTGGATCTAAGAGTATGGAGTCGATAAAGATCACTATAAGCAGTTGAGACTGCGGTATGTGACGATTAAGGAAGGTGAATGATTGAGGCACGCAGGGAAGGCATGGTTGGGTTACATGATTGAAAGAGATAACGACCACAAGAGCTATGCAGACAAGAGACATGAGCCGTTGGAGTTCCAAGTTGGGGACCATGTGGTTCTGAAAGTGTCGCCGAAGAGAGGGTTGTCTCGATTTAGCAAGAAAGGAGAATTGAGCCCAAGATTAGTAGGACCATTCGAGATTTTGGAGAAGATCGGGACACTGGCTTATCGTCTAGTCCTGCCGCCGAACCTATCTCAGATCCGCAATGTGTTTCATGTGTTAATGTTGAGGAGAGGAAGTACAAACCTGACCCGAACCATATACTCGATCATGAAGTCATTGAAGTGGATGATCGAGTCTCGTACATAGAGAGAGACCAGTGAGGATCGAGGATCTAAAAGAGCAAGTACTGAGGAACAAGACAATCCCACTGGTTAAAGCCATCTGGAAGTATCATGGGATGGAAGGAGCCACATGGGAAAGCGAGGATGAGATGGAAAAGAAGTACCCACAATTGTTTGAGTAGTCAGTTATAACCTTACTCTAGTCGTATGGGCTTGAAGACTGTAAATTTCGAGGACGAAATTTTTATAAGGAGGGAAGAATTGTGACATCCTGGATTTTCGACCCATTTTCGGAATTCATAAATTGAATGGATATACTTCATTAATACGCTCTAGTTAAGCCTCACTCGAGTCTGATCAACTTGAGACGACCAACCGAAGGGGAATGGCTACCTAGGAAATTTTCCTAAACAGCCGCCCGTTGGTCTGAGGAATTCACAGAGTCGTAATTTAATGGATTCGGCCACGAAATGAATTTCGATCTTGGACAATCGAATTTCTAAGATGGTCACAATGTAGAAATGGATACAGTTTCAGAAACATCGCCCGAAGGGCAGACAGCCGGTGCACGTCGAGAAGCAAGACGTGAATGGAAAATTACCGAAATGCCCCCGGTAAATGCTCAGTCCTTAGAATTTGATAAATTAGGATTTTTGAGAATAAATACGGTAGATCGAAACCCAATCCAGTCCGAAGTTCGTTCGCGCTCAGGACCCGATCGGTGCATTTGGCACACAAATCGAGGCAAGTCAAATCAAGTGTCAAATCAATCAATGTCCAATCAATCACATCAATCAAATCAATCAAATCAAGTGGCACAACTTCCAAGACAATCAC
The DNA here is from genome assembly GCA_019149425.1 of Psidium friedrichsthalianum. Taxonomy (NCBI): domain Eukaryota; kingdom Viridiplantae; phylum Streptophyta; class Magnoliopsida; order Myrtales; family Myrtaceae; genus Psidium; species Psidium friedrichsthalianum. Next base: position 2,392 of record JAGVVM010022586.1, on the reverse strand, counting down.
ATCAAGTCTCCTTCACATCTTATCAAATTCACCTAACCCCACTAACTTGATTTTTATCTTATTTTCCACCCATTTTAAACTTTATAATCTCTTCTCTCTCTCTCTCCTCACCATTTTTCGGCCAAATCCCTCTTCCCTTCCTCTCTCCCGAAGCTCTCCTCCTCCCGCGCGTCTTCTCGGCCTGCAGCGCGCGCCCGGACGGAAACGGCCCGTTCGGAGTCGTCCGGAGTCCAAACGACTCCCCGTTTTCTCCCACGCGACCGTAAGACAACGGGCTTCGAAGGTATGCAAACCTCTTCCCAAGATCTTGCTAGGGACCCCCTCGAAATTTGACCAAACCATGACCCTGTGCTGTTCGGATTTTCCAGCTGACCCTCAACTTCAAACGGCTGCCCACAAAAACTCAACCGTTGGATCGTCCTGAATTTTGGATATGTCGTAGCCCCATCTGAGGTGAGTTCACAGAACTTGATTTCACTCCGATCCGACATCGTTTGGGCTTTCATTTGTTCGTTTACATTTCGGTCGACGTAACTGTTTTTCTGGGACAGTTTGTGCCTTGCTTTCTACGGCCCCCATTCTGACCCCGTGAGCCTAAAGAACCTATAACCATGTATTATCCTTATCTTCCAGCTTGCTATGGCCCCGGCTTGATCCTCGTTCAGCCCCCGAAGCCGCCGCTTCTCTCCCTCTTGCCGTGAACGCCCAAACGGGCCAATCGAGTCTTCGTCTTCATCCCGGTCCCTCCAAGGTAAGCTCCACTACTAATCTTGGTTTAGGTTAGTGGTATATGCATGTGGGATGTAATATTAAGGGCTGGTCATGGTGAGTTATGAAGAGAAATGCGTGATTAAGATTTAGGCTAATTAGATTGGTTAGGTGATTGGCTTGTTGGGTTAAACCATGAGCTCGACAACTTGGAGTGGACTGTAATTTGTGAATTATGGGCTGCAAATGAGTGATGTGGGCGTGAAATGAGTGGGCCGTGTGATACTAGTGGGCCTCGGGGCTTAATTTAGGCTAAACTAACCTAATCCAAGCTTATGGGCCTAATCTAACTTATTGGGCTTCATGATGAACGAAAATCCAGCGTATAATCGGGCTTGGAAATGTTGTTTATGGGCTGAAATGATTGAGTTGGGCGAGTTAAATAATGGGCCGAAGAGTATATTTGGGCTTGGGAGTTTTATTTTAAGCTAATTGGGCCCTAATGCAACTAATTGGGCTTGGGACGAACTAGTGGGCCTTAATGGATGAAATTTGGAATTATTTGGGCCTAAATTATGACTTTAAATATTAAATATAAGGCCCAATAATATACATGGGCTTAGGATAACAAATGGGGCCCAAAATGGTCAAATTGGGCTTAATAAGTTAAACTTTAGAAATGGGCTTGGGCCCTATACGAATTTAATTATAATAATGGGCCCAAATTATACTTTTAATCTTAGAATTAACTCATGGGCCTAAGATTGGTTAATGGGCCTTAGATACTAAGTGGGCCCAACTTAATTAATTAGACCAAACTTAATTTAATAAGCCCAACTAGGTTAATAGGCCTAACCCACTACATTAGACCTTGAACCTTAATGGGCCCAACTTGACTAATGGGCTTAAAGCACTATAATGGGCCGACATACCTTAGTAGACCTAATTACCTTGTGGGCCTTGGACCCAAGAATGGGCTTTAGGCCCAAACGTACTTGAATCCACTAAATGAGCCTGGAACCAAGTTAAGCCTAATACAACTACACCCGAGGGTCTGTTAAATCACTGAATTATCGGTCGTGGTTATTGACTCCCAGGGGACTAGCATGGGTGATTGGGTTTAGGCCGAGTTATTAAGCCCGCTGAGATGAGATTCCAATCGTTATGGGTTTGACCCGAGAATTAATATGGGATACTCTATTGAGCCTGTCTGGCTAGGGTTTGTGCGTGGGGCCTTTGAATCTCATATGGTCTGGTTTGACGAGCACATGTTTACTTTGATGATTTCTTGATGTGCCTTGTACTTGTGCTCATATACCATAGCATGTGACATCCTGGATTTTCGACCCATTTCGGAATTCATAAATTGAATGGATATACTTCATTAATACGCTCTAGTTAAGCCTCACTCGAGTCTGATCAACTTGAGACGACCAACCGAAGGGGAATGGCTACCTAGGAAATTTTCCTAAACAGCCGCCCGTTGGTCTGAGGAATTCGACAGAGTCGTAATTTAATGGATTCGGCCACGAAATGAATTCCGATCTTGGACAATCGAATTTCTAAGATGGTCGCAATGTAGAAATGGATACAGTTTCAGAAACATCGCCCGAAGGGCAGACAGTCGGTGCATGTCGAGAAGCAAGACGTGAATGGAAAATTACCGAAATGCCCCCGGTAAATT
>JAGVVM010022584.1:0-13328 GCA_019149425.1 Psidium friedrichsthalianum | reverse complement strand
AGAACTGTGTCAGACCTCGATGGTTTAGATTGAAAGTGAGATTCAAATGAGGCAAGTAGCAACATTGAATAATGGGCCAGAGGGATGTCATGATTTTGACTTGTCATGAGTGTGACAAGAAAGGTATTACATTCACTTGAAAGTTTAAGTATTCGACCTTAGAAACGTTGGTCACCAATGGAAATTGGATGCCGACATTTTAAGGGCCCGTGAAGTATATAATTTAGGAGTGGGCAGACGATATATTGAATGCGAAAGGAATTTGAGATTGGCGATTAAGGCATTGACATTGGATGAAGGCCCAACTGGGAATAAAGATTGTGAGCTTGGTGTGAGTAACGATCAAAGGACACGAGCTAAAGGTTTTAGAGGATAAGTGGCGTGTGATCCAAGTGGAGAAATTCCTGATAATGAGAAACGGCCTGTCTAAGAAAAACTGAAACGAAGATGATACTCTTAGGTGGCGCCATGCGGGTTAATGGTAAGGGAGGTGAGTCTAAAGTATCTTTGGCATAGTTAAATGGGGGTGAAATTAAAGGGTGATTAGATGAATTCACGAGCATTAATTGGCAATAACCTGCGTCGAGAATGATGATGGAGAGATGTGAAAATTCCTGAGGAGTGAACGCCAAAGCAATTTTGTGGAAAGGGAGAAAGGACAAAAGGGTGGTTTCACTTAATATAGTGTTCGCTATAGTGGATGCCAATGAAGGATGAGGTTGGCGAGAGAAGTATAGCGGGACCAGAGTGTATCTGGTGGCTGACTGGCACAATCAAGTAAATTGAGAAAGAAGTAAGAACTGTCCAAGGTCGTTAAGAAAGCTAGATAATAAGTGGTGCAGACTTTTGGAGCCTTAATCGTGGAGTTTCTAAAGTGAATGGCGAAGTCCCAAATGAGGGAGAAGTGGTACGCCAGGTGGAATAGGAAGGGACAAGTGTAGGGAATGTCGAGAAACGGAAATAGCCGTTTAGAGAAAAGCGGAGAGAAAGTAAAGCCCGAGTATTCCTTTTGAATTGCCTAGTGAGATGCCCTGAATGAGAAGTGCCAGAGTGTCCTGGAGATGTTGGTGAAAGTTGAGGGTTGCGAACTATGTCTCCGTTGTGATCAGAGAGGTCCCCCGTTGTGTAATCAGGGTGGATTTGTGATGAGACCCACACGAACTGGTCGGCGAGCGATCCGATAGCATCGTGGTGGGGTGTTACTTTCATTGAGAGACCGTAACCAATAGGATCCCGGGCATGGCACAGGAAAATGGCATCGAGAAAGGGGCTGAAATGTGACATATCCTAAGTTATAATGGGCGCTCCGCTAAGTGAAATGAGATGGACATCGTGGTCCCGAAGTATGCCATGTGAGTTGGCCTGGGTGAGAGAAATAAATGGGCGTGTTCCTAAGAAATTACTAATAAAATACTAGGTGGCATTGCCGGTTGGATCTAAGAGTATGGAGTCGATAAAGATCACTATAAGCAGTTGAGACTGCGGTATGTGACGATTAAGGAAGGTGAATGATTGAGGCACGCAGGGAAGGCATGGTTGGGTTACATGATTGAAAGAGATAACGACCACAAGAGCTATGCAGACAAGAGACATAAGCCGTTGGAGTTCCAAGTTGGGGACCATGTGGTTCTGAAAGTGTCGCCGAAGAGAGGGTTGTCTCGATTTAGCAAGAAAGGAGAATTGAGCCCAAGATTAGTAGGACCATTCGAGATTTTGGAGAAGATCGGGACACTGGCTTATCGTCTAGCCTGCCGCCGAACCTATCTCAGATCCGCAATGTGTTTCATGTGTTAATGTTGAGGAGAGGAAGTACAAACCTGACCCGAACCATATACTCGATCATGAAGTCATTGAAGTGGATGATCGAGTCTCGTACATAGAGAGAGACCAGTGAGGATCGAGGATCTAAAAGAGCAAGTACTGAGGAACAAGACAATCCCACTGGTTAAAGCCATCTGGAAGTATCATGGGATGGAAGGAGCCACATGGGAAAGCGAGGATGAGATGGAAAAGAAGTACCCACAATTGTTTGAGTAGTCAGTTATAACCTTACTCTAGTCGTATGGGCTTGAAGACTGTAAATTTCGAGGACGAAATTTTTATAAGGAGGGAAGAATTGTGACATCCTGGATTTTCGACCCATTTTCGGAATTCATAAATTGAATGGATATACTTCATTAATACGCTCTAGTTAAGCCTCACTCGAGTCTGATCAACTTGAGACGACCAACCGAAGGGGAATGGCTACCTAGGAAATTTTCCTAAACAGCCGCCCGTTGGTCTGAGGAATTCGACAGAGTCGTAATTTAATGGATTCGGCCACGAAATGAATTTCGATCTTGGACAATCGAATTTCTAAGATGGTCACAATGTAGAAATGGATACAGTTTCAGAAACATCGCCCGAAGGGCAGACAGCCGGTGCACGTCGAGAAGCAAGACGTGAATGGAAAATTACCGAAATGCCCCCGGTAAATGCTCAGTCCTTAGAATTTGATAAATTAGGATTTTTGAGAATAAATACGGTAGATCGAAACCCAATCCAGTCCGAAGTTCGTTCGCGCTCAGGACCCGATCGGTGCATTTGGCACGCAAATCGAGGCAAGTCAAATCAAGTGTCAAATCAATCAATGTCCAATCAATCACATCAATCAAATCAAGTGGCACAACTTCCAAGACAATCACATCAAGTCTCCTTCACATCTTATCAAATTCACCTAACCCCACTAACTTGATTTTTATTTTATTTTCCACCCATTTTAAACTTTATAATCTCTTCTCTCTCTCTCTCCTCACCATTTTTCGGCCAAATCCCTCTTCCCTTCCTCTCTCCCGAAGCTCTCCTCCTCCCGCGCGTCTTCTCGGCCTGCAGCGCGCGCCCGGACGGAAACGGCCCGTTCGGAGTCGTCCGGAGTCCAAACGACTCCCCGTTTTCTCCCACGCGACCGTAAGACAACGGGCTTCGAAGGTATGCAAACCTCTTCCCAAGATCTTTCCAGGGACCCCCTCGAAATTTGACCAAACCATGACCCTGTGCTGTTCGGATTTTCCAGCTGACCCTCAACTTCAAACGGCTGCCCACAAAAACTCAACCGTTGGATCGTCCTGAATTTTGGATATGTCGTAGCCCCATCCGAGGTGAGTTCACAGAACTTGATTTCACTCCGATCCGACATCGTTTGGGCTTTCATTTGTTCGTTTACATTTCGGTCGACGAAACTGTTTTTCTGGGACAGTTTGTGCCTTGCTTTCTACGGCCCCCATTCTGACCCCGTGAGCCTAAAGAACCTATAACCATGTCTTATCCTTGTCTTCCAGCTTGCTATGGCCCCGGCTTGATCCTCGTTCAGCCCCCGAAGCCGCCGCTTCTCTCCCTCTTGCCGTGAACGCCCAAACGGGCCAATCGAGTCTTCGTCTTCATCCCGGTCCCTCCAAGGTAAGCTCCACTACTAATCTTGGTTTAGGTTAGTGGTATATGCATGTGGGATGTAATATTAAGGGCTGGTCATGGTGAGTTATGAAGAGAAATGCGTGATTAAGATTTAGGCTAATTAGATTGGTTAGGTGATTGGCTTGTTGGGTTAAACCATGAGCTCGACAACTTGGAGTGGACTGTAATTTGTGAATTATGGGCTGCAAATGAGTGATGTGGGCGTGAAATGAGTGGGCCGTGTGATACTAGTGGGCCTCGGGGCTTAATTTAGGCTAAACTAACCTAATCCAAGCTTATGGGCCTAATCTAACTTATTGGGCTTCATGATGAACGAAAATCCAGCGTATAATCGGGCTTGGAAATGTTGTTTATGGGCTGAAATGATTGAGTTGGGCGAGTTAAATAATGGGCCGAAGAGTATATTTGGGCTTGGGAGTTTTATTTTAAGCTAATTGGGCCCTAATGCAACTAATTGGGCTTGGGACGAACTAGTGGGCCTTAATGGATGAAATTTGGAATTATTTGGGCCTAAATTATGACTTTGAATATTAAATATAAGGCCCAATAATATACATGGGCTTAGGATAACAAATGGGGCCCAAAATGGTCAAATTGGGCTTAATAAGTTAAACTTTAGAAATGGGCTTGGGCCCTATACGAATTTAATTATAATAATGGGCCCAAATTATACTTTTAATCTTAGAATTAACTCATGGGCCTAAGATTGGTTAATGGGCCTTAGATACTAAGTGGGCCCAACTTAATTAATTAGACCCAACTTAATTTAATAAGCCCAACTAGGTTAATGGGCCTAACCCACTACATTAGACCTTGAACCTTAATGGGCCCAACTTGACTAATGGGTTTAAAGCACTATAATGGGCCGACATACCTTAGTAGACCTAATTACCTTGTGGGCCTTGGACCCAAGAATGGGCTTTAGGCCCAAACGTACTTGAATCCACTAAATGAGCCTGGAACCAAGTTAAGCCTAATACAACTACACCCGAGGGTCTGTTAAATCACTGAATTATCGGTCGTGGGTTATTGACTCCCAGGGGACTAGCATGGGTGATTGGGTTTAGGCCGAGTTATTAAGGCCGCTGAGATGAGATTCCAATCGTTATGGGTTTGACCCGAGAATTAATATGGGATACTCTATTGAGCCTGTCTGGCTAGGGGTTTGTGCGTGGGGCCTTTGAATCTCATATGGTCTGGTTTGACGAGCACATGTTTACTTTGATGATTTCTTGATGTGCCTTGTACTTGTGCTCATATACCATAGCATGCATGCTCTGTGTTTAAATTGCTGGTTGCAATCATGAGGGCCCCGCATTCATTGAGAGCATGGCATGCGTCACCAGAGATGTGACAAGAGAATGAGCCCCAGAGGCGTTGATACGCGGGGAAGTGGAGGAAAAAGGGAGGCCAACGTAAGGCGTCCAAGACGCAGTGTGGTATTTGCCGAATGGCTGAGAATGTGCCCTGATGGGAGATGGAGAGAAAAGGGAGGCCAGCGTAAGGCGTCCGAGACGCAGTGTGGCGTTTGCCGTGTGGCACAGAGAATGAGCCCTGATGGGAATTGGAGCGATAGATGGGCACGATCCATTGGGATCCGTTATGGCCGGTTGAGGCCTGAGTTTGATCCATTGGGATCCGATATGGCCGGTTGAGGCCCGAAACATTGCATATGGCATCTGATTGACATCTCTTGTGCCCGTCTGTATGATGTGAACTGTATTACTATGAATTGCACATTTGTTTATGTTGGGGTCTGGTACCGAGGGGTAAGTGAGAGTGTCCGAACCCTGGACCGTAAAAACCTAGTTACTGGATAGGACCGAACCCACTAGTATACTCTATCCTACGCTAGGATTAGTGGTGAGCTTGCTGAGTCCTCGACTCACTGGCGGTGGTTGCCAAATTTTTCAGATTCCAGATCACTGTGATGGATGCACCCCGACACCCATTGGACTCCGAGTGGAGGTAGAGACCGAGCCGTCCTCTCCAGAGATCGAGCAGGATCTAGAGGAGCCTCTTGGCAGTCAGACTGGAGCGAGGTTGACGAGAACTAGATATCGGGCTTGGGTGATGTAAACTGATCGATCGTAGATTTTGAAATGTATTGTGATGACCTCCTTTGTTGATGGTCTGTACCTGACGCTCTTATATATATGGATATGAATTTTAGTTTGACTAATATTGTCGACTACCTCCCTTGCACTCTGTTACCCCGAGATCGTATGTATGCTTGTATGGGATAGGAGATTAGCTTCCGCAGGTTCAAGATATTAAAGGACGCGTCGTCTGGTCGCGACGAAGAAATTTCCTGGGCCGTCGCGTACAGTGGATCAGGCGAGCGCGAGAGTAGAATTTAAATGTATGAACGGGATGTCGCGAGCTCGATTGGGTTCGGGGCGTGACAGCTTTCGCGGCCAGAGAGGTGGCGATGGCCTTGCCCAAGCCATCGTGGCCTCGAAGTCCCCTCGCTAGCGGCCAAGAAGGGCCAACCTGCCCATGCAAGTAGATATCCACGTCAGCATTAATCGCGCACCTAGGATGGCCGATATCTACATCGGCGATTTCAAATTAAAATAATTGAATAGGCTTAATTGATATCAATATAAAAATATTTAAGACTAAATTGGTAAATTAAAAATGTTCACGATTGAATTGGTATTCCAATCTAGTACGGTCCCACGTAGGGATTGGATCATAAGGACAGTTTCTCAATTTGTGGGAGCGGGAGCCGGAGTGGACCAAATCGGTCTGATCCAATTTTCGAGCGGTCTAATGAAAGTGGTGGGAGAGGACCAAACGGATCTGCTGCGCATGCCGTTCTCTGCTGATGTTTTCTTGCCCGTAAAGATTGGAGAACCAAACTCTGCACCCTTGTTTCTCTCTCTTCGACTAAAGCACCGAAAGTTCTCTGACATCTTGTACATTCTGGTCCTCGAATGAGGATACCCATCCGCCTAATAGTGCCATGGGTCAAAGATTGGGCTCTGTTTGTGCCGAGATGGGTCTTGCGTGCCCACATGGTGTTTGACGAAATGTCGATGGTTTCTTACCTTAATGATGTGACGGCTCTCAACCGGCTCTCCATCACTCTGGCAGCCTCTTTGAACCTCTCTTTGATGTCCTTGAATCCAGTTAAAGATCTCTTGGGTTTTGATCCATCTGTGGGCTTCAAAGAAACCGAGCTCATGTGTGGGATTCTCTGACAGCCCAAGCACAGGGTTCTTCCATCTCTTAACTGTTCTTCCGCACTTCCCAATCCCATCTCTTCCGGAGAGGAAGCATGAGGAGCGTCACTCGTGCAATCAGAAACCGGATCGTTCAGACAGCGGTTGCTCCATTTCTTAATTGTTCTTCGAAGAAGAGGAGTGAGGTTATGATTATTAGATATACAATGAAAAATTAAAATTAAAAAATGAGCAGTCCGATTCCTCTCTTGGAATTAGAAACCGGATCGCTCGGACAGCGGTTTCACTTTTAGGAATCGGGAACGCTCCGGACGGTTCTCGATTCGTCGGTGTATCTTGCTCAACTTTAATTTTCACAAAATTAAAAGGACGTATCTATTATTTGTGTCGATCTATTTATTCATTCATCTTAAATCTCACGATTCCATCAAATATCAAGGCCCAGCCCATTAGTCTAAACCCAAGCAACAAAATCTTTGAACCGTTATCTTCACTTTGACAATCTCACCCTCCATCCAAAGCCGAAGTCCCATCATCTTCAACCTTCGGCCACAAAAATTCCCAGTCTCTCTACACTCGCACGGCACAGGGAGCGAGAAAATGGCGCTCACCACCACATTCCTCCCAAGGAATCTCTCCCCACCATCCATCTCCGTCAACAAGGTAAAAGGTCGCCCCAAGAACTTAATAATCAATTCGGAAAATTTCCCGTTTAAAGCTCATTCGCGGCTCTTATCTGCTTCCGTTTTACTTTGCTTTCTTTTGCCTTCTCGCAGGCGAAATCTCCGGCGAGGAGCAGCAATCGTATCCAGGTGAGCTGCAGGAAGAAGGACCTGCACCCGCAGTTCTACGAGGACGCCAAGGTGTACTGCAACGGCGAGCTGGTGATGACCACCGGCGGAACCCAGCAGGAGTACGTCGTAGACGTCTGGTCCGGCAACCACCCCTTCTACCTCGGCAACCGATCCGCCGTCCTCGTCGATGCCGACCAAGTCGAGAAATTCCGCAAGAAGTTTGGCGAGCTGTCGGAGATCATGGAGATCCCCGTGCTCAAGGGCGAGATCGTTGTGCCCTCGCGGCGCAAGTCGGCTAAGGGTGGTAAGAAGAAGTAGGGTTTCTTTGTCCTGTGCCTTTTCCAACTGAATTTGTAATTGAGCCTTTTTTGGTTGTTGTAATTGGATGAAATGGTTTTTGCTCTGTCGAAAAGGGGATAATTAAGAGTGGTTGGTGTTCTTGCTCCTCCATGTGATGGTCACATCTGTTCCATGTCAAATACCCGTGAAGCATAGTGGTTTTGATGCTGAGGGGGGGAATAATGTATTGGACATGATGTTGTCACTTTGCGATGCAAGGACTGGTCTTGGCTCTTGATTTGCCAATGATTGTAATTCAGTCCAAGAGCTGCTGCAGTTGGAGCGGAAGAGCAGGCCGTGAGTTATGTGGAGGCACTTCGTATTGCGGAACGTATCTGCGATCTCCGACTGACGGTCTTAATTTGAGTGTAGAATCAGGGTGAAAGAGAACTCGGGTTACTGATTGAACAGGCACTGTGAATGTTTAAGATCTCCGGGGAACTGCTACACTTTGTTATGGAAGAGCATTTTCTGAGGTTTGATTTGGGTAGATTTTGATGCTTGGGGGAGTAAGCGGTGTTGGACGAGAACTTTTGGTTTATTGATATTTGCTGAATGTGCATAGCGATTAGGGAGTCGAGGAGTTGGTGTTCTCTTAGGTGTGCCCAAGAATCGATTGAGTAACTTCGAGGAGACAACAATGGCTCACCGCTGAACTGAACTACATCGTCTCAGCGTTCAGAGCCTGATGGATCAGGTAATACTAACGGAAGGTCCCCTTGAATGAAGTTAGATATACAATGGAGGAGAAACGGAACTTAAACACTTCAATTTGTTTGTTTTGAGCAACAAATCGACCATTATGTTTGTGGTGTCTGCTTTGCCATTTTGGTCCTGGAGTAGAAAATAACTCTTCTTTGAACAAATTTATGACAGAGAAAAGTGAACTGCCTTAGGAATCCTCTGTTCTCTTTCTTTTAGCCAAGGAAAGGAGTGATCATTCTCTCTGGCAAGTCGTCCTACAGCAGTGATGGTAAAACCTTTCATCTTTTTGACCGGTAATGGACGAAATCTCTCTAATGTCCGTTGTTGATGAATCATTGCCTTGCAAAACAAAAACAGTAAGCACTGCCACTTGCTACACAAATACAACTGAAGCTTTTATATTGTTGGTGACCCACGATTACCTGAATCACATACTTCATTGCAAGTGCCACAAATGGCTTATTTGGGAGTTACACTCAAGGGACGTCTAGTAGCTTGCCTTAGATTTTACAGATTCGTCGGGGAGCTTAAAAGCTTGTGACTGTGATGGTGCCAGTAACTAAAGCATGCTGAATCCTGGGAATTCAGCCTGACAGGCTCCATGACTGGCACCTTTGCGGTTTCTGCACTGGCCGTCGCAACTTCCAGAGTTTCCCCTCCACAATCCTAACCAAGTTTGGCTATGCCTCACACAGTTTGCTTCTACTGTGGCCATATCTGTGACCGAAGGGGCACATTTTCATGAGTCTCCAGCAGGGATTGTGAATCATTTAGCAGATGAATGCACATAGACAACTTCAAGGGAGCTGGAAAAAGAAATAATGGTCAAAAGGTACGGTGAAAGAAGAGGGACAATCTTGTGCTTCTATAGAAGACAGAAGATAATTGACAAGAGGGAGGGAGTAAAAGTTGGTGGTTTTTTATGAGATAAAAAAAAGTTTTGAATATAATTGAGATAAGTGTTAAAGTTGGTTTTTTTTTCTCAGTATTAGGCCTAAAAACCTCCATTAAATAGGTTGAAATGGGCCTGAAGCATAGAAACCCAGTCTTCAATTTCATGGGGTGTAATTTGTTTGGAACAAATCCATTTCCAATCCGCTTTTAACAGTAAAGAAAAGATCTAACTAAATAAAAGGCTATCTCAATAGAGCACAATGTGGTGCCTCGTTGAATGTCTGCCACCGCGTATATTTTGTTTGAGAATGGCGACAGATCCCACTATTGGCTTAGTCGAAGTTGCCATGAGGAGAGAGAGAGAAAGAGTTGGGTGATATCTGCCTTGGGCCCATATTGGTGCAAACATGCATCGAAGCAGATATGCTCGATGCAAATTTGCCTCACATTTTTTAATTATTGTATTCCTTTTTCTTTTTGTACATAAAACTTCTACATTTTTGTTGGCGAAAGAGTATTATTCCTGAATTGCTTTATATATATATATATATATATAATTTTCTTTCTTAAGAAACACGATATAAAAAGGTGGGTTACTTGGGTGAATTTGAGTTTCTCGTTGGTGTTAGGTTGGATATCAGTAGCTTTTATTGCGTTGTATGAAGCTGAAAAAAATAAGAGTTAGTCTCTGGTGGAGGGTTGTCTTTGGATCCATGCGCTTCGGTTTAGATTGTACGCGGTTGTGATTAGTCAATCTTATACTTATCTTTACCAAAAAAAAAAAAAAGAGAGTTAGTTTTAATTTAATCTAGACTTTATTTGATCATCTAAACCCAATCTCTCTCGCCGGTTTGACTGCTCAACTTCGAATAGGCCCCCTTAGGTTTAGGGAGATTGGTACCTCTGAGATTTTGGTTGGAGCTTGTAGGCATCCTCATCAAGCACGGCAATCAAGTAGTGCCGCCGAACCGTAGTGCCAAACACACACAGTGCACTGCAGTGTCTAAGAACGCTTGGTAACTTGAGCGACATGGTTCATCGTCACAAGTGCCTAGATGGCTCTGTTTAGTTTATTATACACTAAAACCTCACTATGCTCGGAACTGGCCATGGTGATCAGTCCTGACAAAGCTCTATCGATAGCATTATCAGTTTCACTGTAAATCAATGATGACACCCCCTTCCAAAAACCACCTTAAACTATCTTAATCACAAATTGCTTTTTCTCTATTTTTTAATTAATTCTTCTTCTTTTTTTTGCAAGAATTGAACTCATTATTATTATTTTTCTTTGAAAAGAAGAAGAAACTCACGCTCCCTGCTCTACTTCCCACTCACCTAGGCTTCCCACTTCATGCTTAGTTCCATATGACAAACATGATGACGTTCACATGAGGGAGCTTGAAGGAGACTTAGGAGAAACGTGTCGTTGATGGCTAAGATTGTAGTTAGGTATTGAGATTTAGAAGGGCGAAGAATAAAATCCTGAAAAAAAAAGGGAAAAAATCCTGACTAAATCTCAAGATCTCTTTTTGGGGATACCTAACTACAATCTTAGCCATCAACGACACGTTTTTCAGCCAAGTGGGTACTCTTCACCTCTTCTTCTCTTCCTAACAGACTCTTCTTTGGGGGCAGTTGAAGCAGAAGAAGGAGAATTCCACTTCAAACCCAGTTGAAGCTGAAGAGGGAAGACGAGGTTCTTATCCACTTGTGAGTAATATGAGTTGTGTATGAAAACCTGTCTATCGTTTCAATGGAGGGTTAAGCGGAGGAACGAGCGAAGGCTACAGGACTAATAAATCAGCATTCAACAGATAGAGGAGAGAGATGAGAGAGGGAAAGGGAGAGGGAGAGAAAGAGATTGGTAACGTGCGTATTTATATCCCTATTGCTCCACACGAAAAAGAACTTGGGGAAATTATGGGTGAAGGGAAACAAAAGCTAGCAACAGATTTTTAGCCGCTCTCGAAGCACGAAGTCTCCATGTAATCCGAATAAATTATGGTGTGTCGGGCGTTACGAATTTTCTTATTTTCCTTCGAAACCGACTACGCTTATCGTTCAGCGATCGGTTCAGATGAACGGACGTGCCATGGGTCCATAAGCATCTCGAAAGATCTGTCGAGCGATGACAGAAGCGAGGATGTGCAAGTGCTCATTTCCATAGTATTATCGAACAACCATTACTAACCAACAAACCTAGATTCTCCTAAGTCTCCTTCAAGCTCCCTCATGTGAACGTCATCATGTTTGTCATATGAAACTAAGCATGAAGTGGGAAGCCTTGGTGAGTGGGAAGTAGAGCGGGGAGGGTGAGTTTCTTCTTCTTTTCAAAAAAAAATAATAATAATGAGTTCAATTCTTGCAAAATAAAAAAGAAAGAATTAATTAAAAAATAGAGAAAAAGCAATCTGTGATTAAGATAGTTTAAGGTGGTTTTTGGAAGGGGGTGTCATCATTGATAATCTACAAGATGAGCTAACGACATGAAATAACTGATTAAGATAGTTTTAAGGTGGTTTTGAAAGGGGGTGTCAAAATAAACTGATTTTCTTAACTCAACCCCCTGGCAAGTCACACACGCTGACGACATGAAATCTTTAAATCAAAGAGGGGACATGGATAGGAAATGACAACGCGCAATATCTAAATTTAAGAGGAGCAAAAGCCCTCCAAAAACAAAAAAAAAGAAAACGAAAAAGAATGTATCTCACTCGAATTACTAGAAGGTTAAGGTTAAGATCATATATTCCACTGTCCACGATCTTGGTGGTTCACGAGCTTGCGATAAATTCATTTATAGTGCTAAGGATGAAGTATTAATGTACTAACAAGTAACAATGTCGGATTTACATTTTGTTCATCGCTATACGCACTTCCTAGTTTCAAGGATGCATTTTACATGGGGGGCCAGAGCGGGCCCTGGTCAACCCACGCGTCTCTTTTACATTGGTCATCGACAGTCGTCTGAAGGCGTTGGGCCCCCAATTGGATTCTTCTAGGTTCTAGTTTTCTATTGGCTGTCGTTCAAATCACACTTTTCACAAACAAACAGATAAAACTGAACAAAAGTCTGACAAGTTTATAGTAGAAAAGAAATGAAAAAAAAAATAAAATGGTTTTAATTTCCGCTTTTTAGTGGGCCTTCCCCTCTAAGTTTTCTTCGATTTTCCCCTTTTTCTATTTTGTTCTAAACATGGTTAGAATTTATATGCATGACATAATCACGAAGGAGATGGACATCTTTATACAAGGAAGTCTATATGTATCCCCCACTGATTTCTTTCTTCCTTTTGTAATCTTTAGTTATCATATTGTTGTTATCGTGGAGAATTACATCACTCCCCATTGAAAAGAACTATCAATTGTGATTTAAGAAAAAGAAAAGACTAACTTTTTCGATGCATTTTTTATTTTAATTTTCCTTCAAACCAAACAATTGGCTGGTTGCGTGATGGTTCTAGAAAATTTGGCAACTGCGTGTCATCAACATTATCAAGACATGACACATGTACTCTTTGCTTCACAAGCAACATGGATACTACTGACTTTAGATTTCACTGGTCAACGGTGTGAAATGATAATCATTTATTCGTGGAAATAATTTTTTTGTCAAAAGGTAAAATTTTTCTATTTTCTATTTTTTTGGATGAGTTTCTAAGGAGAGAGACACGTTGATAATGACATAAAATTTATGGTCCTGAAACAGAATTTTGTTTAAAGTAATAACTCAAATTTCTACTATGCTATGACATGTGGATGGCAATCGAGGTCGACCGACGGTAGAACGGTGGCTACGATGGAAACAGGTGGATGCGATCGTTGAGCGATGGCCGCCGATCGGCGGAATCGATAGATGGCGACCGAGGGATGGGTGGCCGACGTCTGGGTACTGGGACCCGACGACGAGAAGGTTTTTTGTTTTTGCTTCTGTTCCCTTTACTACTTATTTCGG
>JAGVVM010022583.1:0-27663 GCA_019149425.1 Psidium friedrichsthalianum | reverse complement strand
AAAATAATTCATTATTACTAAAACACTATAGATAACTTTTTTATAATTTTAAAAAAACATTTAAAGATTTTTCTTTTCATTTTTTCTTTCAAGTTCTTTGTGAGAGTCACCAGCTGACCCTCGCCAGATTACGTATAATTGATTTTCCTTTTATTGAAGTTGATCATTTTCCTTTTCTTCTTTTTGTTGATTTGATAATAATAACCTTTCATCATTTTATGATCTGATTTTTCTCTTTGATAATAACACCTTTTATCATGTTATAACTTGGTTTTTTTTTCGGAGAAGTTTGGGTCAAGTCAACGGCGATATCACGTGTTTCGTGAAAATGGCCCCAGCAGACTTGGAGTTGGCCCAAACGTGATAATCCTCAAAAGGGAAAGACTCTCTGAACATATAAATTAAGTAGATGACCCTCGTAAGTTTGCACCTGGTGAAGCAGAAGGAACACCTAACACCCAAAACAGCATTAGAACATGAAGTGTCTTTTGTTGAGTACGTGGACCTGGGTGGTTGGTATTGATGGGAAGTGGAAGAAGCATGGGGTGCTTGGAAGAAGAGAGGGATGCACTGCTCAAGATTAAGGCTTCCTAAACCACCCGAATGGGTCTTCTCTTCCATCATGGCGTGACGGCAATGGCAACTGTTGCCTCTGGGAAGGGGTTGAGTGCGATAACACCACTTTGCGAGTTATTAAACTGGATCTGAGCTATATACGTGGTCGGCAACTGGGGTTGCCTTGGCCTTGGGTTATTGACGCGTCTTTATTCTTTCCTCTGGAGGAACTTCAAGAGTTGGATTTAACTAGAAATTTTCTCACAGGTGACTCTCTCTCTCTCTCTCTCTCGCAAAATTATTTTTTTTTTGGGTAAGGTCTCTCGCAAAATTATCTGTTCTTTTTTCTTTACTTCAATTATGTTTCTAAGTAATCGTTTACTTTTGAACAATGAAAATAATGTCCTACGATGGTGCTATAAACAATAAAAGTGAATTGTGGCTAAAAAAATCTACAAAAGTGAATTAATGACCAACACAATTGCAAAATTGATGCAATTCTCAAAGTACTTGATTGCACATATCATAAATTAATTAGGAGACTCATTTCCATGACGATGATGAGTACGAACAAAGAAAATAGAATTAGCTCAGTAAGCAATGATTTACCAAATTCTGACTTCGTTTTTTTTTTCGTCATAAAAGGTAGACTTGTTTGAATTTTTTTTCACTCCAACGATTTTGCACTTGTTTGGAATTGGACCAAAATCGACTTACTATTTTTATTGTGACTTCCTCTCAAGACTCCACATAAGAAAAAAGAAATCAAGTTTATCATTCTACATATCAATATTTATATTTTTGGAAGGTTTGAGTTTTTATGATAAATAAAGTCAGATTGAGAGAGCCATAAGGTTCACAGATGATAAAAAAAAATTGAAATTAAAAAGTAGATAGCTAGAGGGGATTAATTTGGAGGGAAGAGAAAGTATCTTAAAAGTAGTGCAATAGTGGATAGAGGGGAAGAAAATGACCCAGAAAAAAAAATGGAACATATCAGGAGGAATTATGTACAGCTATGTTTTTTACATCCCTCATATAAAGGGATTTGGGGGGATTGAGGGGACAAATACTAAAGAAACTTGATTGCACATCACAACTCGGTCCAAATTGCTTCGTTCATCAACCTAGATTTATCAACAAAAGTGTCACTAAAGAGTTCTCGGTAAATAATGTTTAGCAATTTCCACAACCTTAGACAAAGACGATGATGAAGGACTCGATGAAGAAGAAGATGATCTACGGGTATTTGTGTTCAAAGAAGAGAGAGAGAGAGGGGTTATGGATTTCCATGTAAATGTATCAAGTTAATTAATGAATGGTTGAACGTGGGCCAAAATGGCAAAACCAGACTATGAAATTTTCCACATGGAGATAAAGTCAAATGTCACATGGCATCAGCACGTAATGGAAACATCCTCTTGGCAAAACAAACTATATCTACAAGAATATATTTGAAAATTCTAGTCTCTTTATCATGTTTTGAAATTCAAAACTCAATAAGAGATGGAAGTTTAGAGATGGCATATCAATAAATTAATGTTTGTTGGTCGAATGCGGTCACATGGCAAAATCATGCCACATATTTTGCCTTGTGGCAATCGAAGTAAAGTGAAGTCACGTTGGAACAAATGAGGAGCAATTTTTTCAGCTTTGCTAGTTAACTACACATGATAGACACTGTAAAAGATATAAGTTATACTTGTTCATGAGATTGGTTGATAAATTCATGTGACAGAGACTTTTTTTTATGCTTGGATATGTCGGACCAACTGGTTCCACTTATTAACCAATTTTTCTCATCATGAGCATATAGTTATTCTTGATACATTGAATATAGCTAGAGATAGATATATGCAGATGATTAATTAACTATTGGATATATATATATATATATATATATATGGATATTTCCATAATCAGGTTTGAACGGAGCGCTAAACTTGAAGAGATTGAAGCGGCTCTATTTATCCTTCATTATCTAGAACGAGTCCCCTCATTGTACAACCAAACTTCAATGGACGCCCGAAATTGTCTCTCAATCAACTTGAAGGCAATGTGAAGATCATGCCTTGATACATAAAGTTCGATTTTGTGAATCATGCCTTGATACATAAAGTTCGATTTTGTGAACCTTTGTCAATCACAGGTGCAAATCTAGAGATGCGGATCTTCGGAATAACAGTTTGGTCAATGACACCTCACGGACATTACAAAGATAACATCTCTTAAGATATTACGCATCAGATTTTGTGGGTGAATGATTCGAAATTACTTGAAGGTATTTTTTTGAAAATGCTTTCTTTTATCGCTTTCTAAAATTATGATAGCGTAAGATTTTCTAAAGCATATAAGGCATGACCGCATTATATATTTTACGTCCTCCAGCTCAATTTTGGCCGCACATTGTCTTCAAATAGCTTAGCGCCAACGACATGTTTATATCGTGATATCAAAGAAGCACATGTTGTTGTTTGACTTATGCTTGAAGTTGGAAGAATTTAATTAATTGTCTATGAAAGCAATACGTAAACCTATGTCATTCTCAATGTCGTAATTGTCGGATCATAATGTCGGTGATCTTTGAAGATTGAAGTTTAGGCCCAATGCTTTACTTGTGTGCAATTTTTTTGTTTTTGTTTTGGGGGGGATCCTGAAGAATAGTGTGACAATATGACAGATACAAGGACAATTGCTAAAAAGATATAAACAGTCCAATAACAATATGCCAGAAGAGTTCAAGTAATGTACATGAATCATAACCAAATATTTTGTACTTCTCCCAAAGAAAAAAAAAAGATGGACATCATCTGTTCTTTATGTAATACTTGTTGATAAACTACCTGTTAAATGCAAGTACCATAAACGAGTCAAGTTTTGAAACTTATAATTTTGATTCTCAAGAAACACTTAATACTGATGACAAAGAGGAAATGTTGCATTTGATTAATAAGTGATTACGCTATTTAAAGGCAAATTACTGTTGATCGAAAAAATTCTTTCTTTCATAATCCCAACTAGCTATATGATTGGTCTGATGTTAAAATCTTATCGTTTTTGTTTTATAATCACTCTTATTTGAATATAATATGGTGAATCAAGAAAAAAAATAAAGATATTCAAGATTGGGCTGTCAACAAAAATATTTTCAGGGGTCACATTTTCATAAGCCCATCTACCAATGAACACCACCAAAAGAACAAATAACATTTCATCTGCGTGAAGCTCGTTTGGACTACACACACATATACTACTAATATATACTTATCCCTTATGCACGGTTAAAGCCAGGGCTGGGAGAGTATTCTCTCATGTTCTTGAGAAGTACACTTCATTTTGCCTTGTGATAGCAACTTGACAAGATACATAACATAGATTTGCAACATGGCCTCCATTTTACATATAAGCTCTTAGCTGATTGTTGGTCATCTCAAGGTTTTTTATCTTATTATTTAAACTATTAAAGTTAAACAAAGAGAAAGCATGTTTGACGTGCCACTTCACTTTATCTTTGTGGTTACGCCGTGACAAGGCACATTGCATAAATTTTGCCCAGTATGTATATTTTTCATCCCCAAAATTCTCTTCCTATTAATTGGATTTCAAATAATTGAAAAAGAGAAAGAATATTTTACATGACAAACTAACTTGAAAGCAACGTATAAATAGTTTATCAAGAAAAAATTTCTCATAGTAGGTAGTCATGAAACTTATTCAATTTGAAAATAACCCTAGAAAATATGCTATTTAAGTATAATCTATTTATCCTTTTAAAATTAGCTTATTTCATTCATCACATGATTAAAATTTACTTAGTAAATAAGCTCTACCATTTTGGTTTGTCATTGATGATTTTATCTCTTATTATAGAGTTTTCACGCAATAAGCACGCATTTACTTATGTACCAAATTCATATATAGTTAAAGTCGAAGCTATGTTCGTTATATTCTAATCATGTGGCAATTCACTTCGAATTATAAGCATCATCTTATTATTTTTCATCAACAAGCTTTTATCTTTATTGAGTTTAAATTAAAAATAAGTATAAAGAGAAAGTACCTCAAAAACTTTACCGCACTTATCTTATTCGACTTTATATCTCAATCAATTAAATTTGAAAAACGTAAATAAAGACGATATATCTCAAGATATAAATTTAACCATTTGATGTAAGTTTACTCCACACATGCATGTGCATAAAATTGCGGAAAAAATTTCCACACGGGATGCCCGATCCAGTAACCTCTATCTATTGATTGTTATCTTAAACTTTTATCTCCCGACAATATGATAAACACAAATAAAGATACAAATTCTTCAAATGACTTATACTATTCACGATTATGTCCAACACATTGATCTCATCATTCTAAGATCTGAGAAAAAAGTGAGCAAACATGTTATCTTGGACTATGTAATTAATCTATGCAATCACAAAATTTAAATAAAAAAACGCCTTCAGTTGAAACAAATAACCATGGACTCTTCCGTGTCTATAAACCTTTTACGGTGTCGGGAGGAAGAATAATTTTCAGTTTAAGATGAATTTCTCCAGGTTTACATACTAGCGAGAGTGATTCTTAAACATCAGAGAACAATAAATTAAGTGACTTGTTCAGAATAGACAAGGAAGACCGTTGAAATTTTTATCTGCCACTTCAAGCACACGGAGCGAGGTCATATTGCATAAGCAAAAAGAGGACCCCGAAAATTTCCAAGAATATCCAACTCTTCAAGGTCCCTCAATCTGAAGCCTGTTGAAATGGACAATGCAACTAGAGTATTTCACTAATTACATGGTATGATGGTTTGTGTTAGAATAATACAAAGAAAATCTAACATGAATTAAAGAGAAAAAATGGTAAGATGCCTTACTTTGAATGAAAATAATTTAATACTACGGCTTAATAAATAGGGCAAAGTGAACTTACTTCAAATAAGGCCTGAAATGGCCATGTTAGTCTCAAATAAGGGTTTAACCTAAGGGCATGTTCGCCTTTTACTTTTTTTTTAATTTTTTATTATTTGTTCCTTTTCCCATTTTTCTTTCTTTTTTTCCGGTGACGGGCCTCTGTCGAAGGCCAGTGACCCTTGTCTTGGGTGAGCTACCCTCGAGCAAGCCGTCGAAGATTTGCCCTCATCGGCCGTAGGTGACATAAAAAAACAAAAAGAAATGAGAAAAATTAAAAAAATTAAAATATAAATTAAAAATTGGGAGTGAGGCCCTTATTTAAAATGGCAATGTTCACTCTAGGCCATATTTGAGACTGATATGACCATTTCAGGCCTTAATTTGAAGTAAGGTTCACTTTGAACCCTCTTTATTAAGCCGTAGATTAAATATGATTTTCATTCAATTGAGTCGAAACTCGAGACATTTTCTCATTATCCATGAGTTTAATTTTGTTGTATTGTACCATTGAAACCAAAATTGAGTAAAACTATTGAAATTCTCTCTTATCTTTTATTTTGTAAATCAATTTCAAATTTAGTGGACTTTGGTTAAAAAAGAAATTCTTTTGTATTTTCTGTTAAACGGATTTGCTTTAAATGAAATAAGCTATTTCAAATAAGTGAATTTTAAAGAAGTGAAAAAAAAAAAAAGATGAACTGTAAATATTTGTATGTGAAGTAAGTTAATTTTTTTTCTGATGTTTAAGAAATTAATGTATTGTAGTATGTAAACCTGGAGAAATTCAATCTTAAAACTAGATAAATTATGTACTTATGACCGCACTGAAAAAGGTTATATTTCAAAATGTGAATATTATTCATGTAATAAGATATATTTCTCTTTTTAATTTAAATTTTGTGATTGCATAGATTAATTACATAGTCCAAGATATCTTATGTTTGCTCACTTTTTTCCGATCTTAGAATCGATGAGAGATCAATGTGAAGCAGATAATCTTGGAATAGTATAAGTCATTTGAAGATATTCTATCTTTATTTGTGTTTATCATATTAAGTACAAAGAGATAAAAGTTTAAAGATAACAAATCAATAGTTTAGAACATACTGGTCAAAGGCATCCCGTGTGGCAAATTTTCTCCGCAATTTATGCACATGCATGTGTGGAGTAAACTTACATCAAATGGTTAAATTTATATCTTGAGATATATCGTCTTTATTTACGTTTTTCAAATTTAAATTGATTGAGATATAAAAGTCGAATAAGATAAGTGCGGTAAAAGTTTTTGAGGTACTTTCTCTTTATACTTATTTTTAAATTTAAACTCAATAAAGATAAAAGCTTGTTGATGAAAAATTAATAAGATGATGCTTATAATTCGAAGTGAATTGCCACATGATTAGAATATGAACGAACATAGCTTCGACTTTAACTATATATGAATTTGGTACATAAGTAAATGCGTGCTTATTGCGTGAAAACTCTATAAATAAGAGATAAAATCATCAATGACAAACCAAAATGGTAGAGCTTATTTACTAAGTAAATTTTAATCATGTGATGAATGAAATAAGCTAATTTAAAAGGATAAATAGATTATACTTAAATAGCATATTTTCTAGGGTTATTTCAAATTGAATAAGTTTCATGACTACCTACTATGAGAAATTTTTCTCTTGATAAACTATTTATACGTTGCTTTCAAGGTTAGTTATGTCATGTAAAAATATTCTTTCTCTTTTTCAATTATTTGAAATCCAAATTAATAGGAGAGAGAATTTTGGGGGATGAAAAATATACATACTGGCAAAATTTATGCAATGTGCCTTGTCACGGCGTAACCACAAAGATAAAGTGAAGTGGCACGTCAAACATGCTTTCTCTTTGTTTAACTTTAATAGTTAAATAATAAGATAAAAAACCTTGAGATGACCAACAATCAGCTAAGAGCTTATATGTAAAATGGAGGCCATGTTGCAAATCTATGTTATGTATCTTGTCAAGTTGCTATCACAAAGCAAAATGAAGTGCTACTTCTCAAGAACATGAGAGAATACTCTCTCAGCCCTGGCTTTAACCGTGCATAAGGGATAAGTAATAGATTAGTAGATGTGTGTTAGTCCAAACGAGCTTCACGCAGATGAAATGTTATTTGTTCTTTGGTGGTGTTCATTGGTAGATGGGCTTATGAAAATGTGACCCCTGAAAATATTTTTGTTGACAGGCCCAATCTTGAATATCTTTATTTTTTTTCTTGATTCAACCATATTATATTCAAATAAGAGTGATTATAAAACAAAAACGATAAGATTTAACATCAGACCAATCAATATAGCTAGTTGGGATTATGAAAGAAAGAAATTTTTTCGATCAACAGTAATTTGCCTTTAAATAGCGTAATCACTATTAATCAAATGCAACATTTCCTCTTTGTCATCAGTATTAAGTGTTTCTTGAGAATCAAAATTAGTAAGTTTCAAAAACTTGACTCGTTTATGGTACTTGCATTTATACAGGTAGTTTAATCACAAGTATTAGCATAAAGAACAGATGATGTCCATCTTTTTTTTTTCTTTGGGAGAAGTACAAAATAATTTGGTTATGATTCATGTACATTACTTGAACTCTTCTGGCATATTGTTATTTGGACTGTTTATATCTTTTTAGCAATTGTCCTTGTATCTGTCATATTGTCACACTATTCTTCAGGATCCCCCCCCAAAACAAAAACAAAAAAATTGCACACAAGTAAAAGCATTGGGCCTAAACTTCAATCTTCAAAGATCACCGACATTATGATCCGACAATTACGACATTGAGAATGACATAGGTTTACGTATTGCTTTCATAGACAATTAATTAAATTCTTCCAACTTCAAGCATAAGTCAAACAACAACATGTGCTTCTTTGATATCACGATATAAACATGTCGTTGGCGCTAAGCTATTTGAAGACAATGTGCGGCCAAAATTGAGCTGGAGGACGTAAAATATATAATGCGGTCATGCCTTATATGCTTTAGAAAATCTTACGCTATCATAATTTTAGAAAGGCGATAAGAAAGCATTTTCAAAAAAATACCTTCAAGTAATTTCGAATCATTCAACCCACAAAATCTGATGCGTAATGTCTTAAGAGATGTTATCTTTGTAATGTCCGTGAGGGTGTCATTGACCAAACTGTTATTCCGAAGATCCAGCATCTCTAGATTTGCACCTGTGATTGACAAAGGTTCACAAAATCGAACTTTATGTATCAAGGCATGATTCACAAAATCGAACTTATGTATCAAGGCATGATCTTCACATTTGCTTCAAGTTGATTGAGAGACAAATTTCGGGCGTCCATTGAAGTTTGGTTGTACAATGAGGGGACTCGTTCTAGATAATTGAAGGATAAATAGAGCCGCTTCAATCTCTTCAAGTTTAGCGCTCCGTTCAAACTGATTATGGAAATATCCATATATATATATATATATTATATATCCAATAGTTAATTAATCATCTGCATATATCAGATCTCTAGCTATATTCAATGTATCAAGAATAACTATATGCTCATGATGAGAAAATTGGTTAATAAGTGGAACCAGTTGGTCCGACATATCCAAGCATAAAAAAAAGTCTCTGTCACATGAATTTATCAACCAATCTCATGAACAAGTATAACTTATATCTTTTACAGTGTCTATCATGTGTAGTTAACTAGCAAAGCTGAAAAAATTGCTCCCTCATTTGTTCCAACGTGACTTCACTTTACTTCGATTGCCACAAGGCAAAATATGTGGCATGATTTTGCCATGTGACCGCATTCGACCAACAAACATTAATTTATTGATATGCCATCTCTAAACTTCCATCTCTTATTGAGTTTTGAATTTCAAAACATGAATAAAGAGACTAGAATTTTCAAAATATATTCTTGTAGATATAGTTTGTTTTGCCAAGAGGATGTTCCATTACGTGCTGATGCCATGTGACATTTGACTTTATCTCCATGTGGAAAATTTCATAGTCTGGTTTTGCCATTTTGGCCCACGTTCAACCATTCATTAATTAACTTGATACAGTTACATGGAAATCCATAACCCTCTCTCTCTCTCTCTTTGAACACAAATACCCGTAGATCATCTTCTTCTTCATCGAGTCCTTCATCATCGTCTTTGTCTAAGGTTGTGGAAATTGCTAAACATTATTTACGAGAACTCTTTAGTGACACTTTTGTTGATAAATCTAGGTTGATGAACGAAGCAATTGGACCGAGTTGTGATGTGCAATCAAGTTTCTTTAGTATTTGTCCCCTCAATCCCCCCAAATCCCTTTATATGAGGGATGTAAGAAAAACATAGCTGTACATAATTCCTCCTGATATGTTCCATTTTTTTTTCTGGGTCATTTTCTTCCCCTCTATCCAACTATTGCACTACTTTTAAGATACTTTCTCTTCCCTCCAAATTAATCCCCTCTAGCTATCTACTTTTTAATTTCAATTTTTTTTTTAATCATCTGTGAACCTTATGGCTCTCTCAATCTGACTTTTATTTATCATAAAAACTCAAAACCTTCCAAAAATATAAATATTGATATGTAGAATGATAAACTTGATTTCTTTTTTCTTATGTGGAGTCTTGAGAGGAAGTCACAAATAAAAATAGTAAGTCGATTTTGGTCCAATTCCAAACAAGTGCAAAATCGTTGGAGTGAAAAAAAATTCAAACAAGTCTACCTTTTATGACGAAAAAAAAAACGAAGTCAGAATTTGGTAAATCATTGCTTACTGAGCTAATTCTATTTTCTTTGTTCGTACTCATCATCGTCATGGAAATGAGTCTCCTAATTAATTTATGATATGTGCAATCAAGTACTTTGAGAATTGCATCAATTTTGCAATTGTGTTGGTCATTAATTCACTTTTGTAGATTTTTTTAGCCACAATTCACTTTTATTGTTTATAGCACCATCGTAGGACATTATTTTCATTGTTCAAAAAGTAAACGATTACTTAGAAACATAATTGAAGTAAGAAAAATGAAACAGATAATTTTGCGAGAGACCTTACCCAAAAAAAAATAATTTTGCGAGAGAGAGAGAGAGAGAGAGTCACCTGTGAGAAAATTTCTAGTTAAATCCAACTCTTGAAGTTCCTCCAGAGGAAAGAATAAAGACGCGTCAATAACCCAAGGCCAAGGCAACCCCAGTTGCCGACCACGTATATAGCTCAGATCCAGTTTAATAACTCGCAAAGTGGTGTTATCGCACTCAACCCCTTCCCAGAGGCAACAGTTGCCATTGCCGTCACGCCATGATGGAAGAGAAGACCCATTTGGGTGGTTTAAGGAAGCCTTAATCTTGAGCAGTGCATCCCTCTCTTCTTCCAAGCACCCCATGCTTCTTCCACTTCCCATCAATACCAACAACACCCAGGTCCACGTACTCAACAAAAGACACTTCATGTTCATAATGCTGTTTTGGGTGTTAGGTGTTCCTTCTGCTTCACCAGGTGCAAACTTACGAGGGTCATCTACTTAATTTATATGTGCAGAGAGTCTTTCCCTTTTGAGGATTATCACGGTTTGGGCCAACTCCAAGTCTGCTGGGGCCATTTCCACGAAACACGTGATATCGCCGTTGACTTGACCCAAAACTTCTCCAAAAGAAAAACCAAGATTATAACATGATAAAAGGTTGTTATTATCAAAGAGAAAAATCCAGATCATAAAATGATGAAAGGTTATTATTATCAAATCAACAAAAAAGAAGAAAAGGAAAATGATCAACTTCAATAAAAGGAAAAATCAATTATACGTAATCTGGCGAGGGTCAGCTGGTGACTCTCACAGAACTTGAAAGAAAAAATGAAAAGAAAAATCTTTAAATGTTTTTAAAATTATAAAAAAGTTATCTATAGTGTTTTAGTAATATGATGATTTTTAGAAATTTATAAGAAACATTCTCGTAAATTGGGTGAAATATGAAAGTGTTTGGTAATATGAATTAAGTTCGATGTGAGTCACTAGATTTGCATTTCAATAAATTGGCCATAAATGAGTTTAATAGATAGTTTGGGTCGGATCATTTATTACTAGATCCAACTACCCATTTTGATAGGTCCACATGCGCTCAATGGGCACAATTTGTAATGTTTTTTGGATCCTACGTAGACTCATCTCATCTACCGGTGGGTCAATAGGTCTGCTATTGAATTTATTGATATGCTCAGCAAGACTGATCCCAACCAAACTAAGAAGTGTTGCACCGCCTTGAAATGGATGCATGGGTCTGTTATTGCCAATGATATCATGAGCTGCACGATATGATGGCTCTCTCCCTAAGGACTTGGTCATTTTGTACGGGCATTTCTCTGGATGTTCAGATGGGGTCTCAATCAATGTCATCTCTATGGCTCAAGGAGATAATTGGTGGAGTCTGCAAATATATCGCCAGATCTACTAAAATTACCGACTAAAGATGTTGCATAATTTTATTAATTTTTTAAACCAAATATAACGAAATAGAACCGATACATCAATATCGCAACATATCCAAGCCTGTAAATTGGTAAGTTGAACTTATCGGTTCGATTGAATATATCATGATATATATTTTTCACTAAATCTATATTACGTTGAATGTTTAAACGCTTACTTCATCTCGTAGGGACTCATGTATAATTTGAGCAAGTCATTTTGGTCACTTGCGATAATAATATTGAAAAAATGTGAAATGCTTTTTGCTTTTGGGATAGGGATGTCCATTATGTCTTGACCCAGATTTCTCCCAAGTCGTCTTGGCCATCTGCGATTAAATTTGTGTTTCTTTGATGCAAAAGCAATATGAGAATGATGGAAAAGAAAGTCGGCCAGTAATTCAATTTCACTTTCCATCTCGATCAAATCTTGAATGAGATTTTGCCTCTTTACCCCCGACAAAACGCACTTGGCCAATACTCCGAAAGTTGTTCAACGCAAGGGTCCATCCTTCTTTATCTGATAATGCTAACCACTGGATCAAACTGCTCTTTCACTTGAGGAAATTCATCCGATGCACTGTCAAATAATTTAACATATGTACGTATTATATAATTGAATTTTCGTAATTTAGTAATTCATGCAATAGTTGTCGCTGAATTGGAAGTTTCTTTCCTTCCTTTTTTTTTTTTTTTGCAAATTCACGTCTGATTTACTTTGAAGTTTAACGTGAGTAGATGGAAAGAGAGAGGGAGGATATAATTTCTTTTTACTTCCACTTTTAGTAAATCAACACGTACATGAAAATGATCCCAGACACGACCGAGCTTCTCCCCGCAAGACATCAGATGCGATACGAAGCTTCAAAATTTGATACCTTTCATTGTATTATTGCTTCTTCTTCCTTTTTCTCATTTGTGCCCACAAGATATATACATATATCGGTCGATCATCCTGTTGTCTTCCCTGGAGCTGTTAATTGTTACAAATCGGTGCACAAACCACAATAAAGTGAAGTTTAAAAGCGAGATAAGAAAATTGAGACACTAGATTTATACCGATTATCTCTTAAACTGAGGCTACATTTAACGGATAATTCTACTATAATTAGCACCTCATAACTCTTTATTGCTTTCCTCAATTACAAGAGAAAGAGATAATATAGCAATAATTATTCATAGGTCCAAGCACAAACAACTAATAAAAAAAATATGGGCTTAAACTATGAAAGCGGTGGTTCGGGGGTTGTCCCTGCGGACCCCCGCCCTCTCATCGAGGAGCGAAGCCCCGTGTTTTCTTGTAGATAAGAAGTATGAACCACATCCTAATATTAATGTTGAATATATCAATATGTATTGTCTTGGTATATAGGATGCCTATTTTGCAAAAAAAATAAGTAATCTAAAACACTATTATAAAAAACAATCATTTGTATTGCTTCCAAAATGAATTTATTAGAAACATTTTATGACAACGAGAATAGTTAGTAATGATTGTTGTCGATGATGAAGATATCTTCTGTTGATAGAATTTTTAATTGGTACAAGTAATTAGTTTTATATAGGGATAATGGCATAAATAGTTCTTGAACTTTGACTAAATATGCAATGTAGTCCATGAAATTTTAATTTGACCTATGAACTTTAACCCAACGTGCAATGTGCTCCATTAACTTTTAATTTGACCAATATTATCCCTGAATTTTTGGAACATGCTCAACCTGGTCTATCAACTTGAATCAATAGAAGGACCCCATTGAACGTCTTCCTATAATTCAAGGATTAAGCTGAATATGTTCCAAAAGTTTAGAGACCATGTGGTCAAATTAAAAGTTCAGGGACTGTTCTCTTTTTAGCCTCCATTTTTGGCCAAATTTTTTTATTTCTATTCACTAAACGATTTCTAAGTAGAGACACGCATTTGCTAATGACACAAAATTTCTATTTCTAAAATAGTTTGATAATAGCATAAAATCTATATGATTGTCGGTAGTTGGGCCTCAATCGGCGATCGGGGGAGGGCAGGCAAAGGGCGGTCGGAGACCTATGATCGACAAACGGTGAACGAGAGCTGAGGACTGGTGGCCAGTGGTGGGTGATTGGCGTTCAACGGAACTGTGGCTGGTGAATGGCAAACTATAGCAAGGATGTGAGAGAGGTGACCAACGGGTGGTGATCGGTGACGACAAATTGTGGGCGAGGATCGGAGACCAGCGGCAAGCGACGAAAAACGATACCAGTATCTAGCGGATGGCATCGATAGCTAGCAATTAGCGACCAAGGATTGGAAACCACGATCGAGGGATGGTAATTGACGATCAGTGGACAACGAATGGCAATCGGCAATCAGCGGCCGGCAGATGGTGGTTAGCAATCGGCAGCCAACGGATGGCAACCAAGGATCAAAGATCAAGGGTAGGTGACTGGCTTTAGGGCGAGAGAGAGAGAGAGAGAGGAGAGAGAGAGAGAGAGAGAGAGAGAAGAGAGAGAGAGAGAGAGGAGAGAGAGAGAGCAATGAGAAGAATTTTTATTTCTATTTTAAAAAAAGTAGAAAATTTCTACGTCTTATTTCTGTTCAAACCTAATCCTAGGCCAAAATTTTGTCCCAAAAATATAACAATAAAATTGTATTATCAATGACTTTCTGTTTAAACACGTTTTCAGAAATGGGAAAATAAAAAAAAATAAGAAATAGAATTATTGTCATGCGCGCTCTCAATTTCTCTTTCATGTCAATCTAATCTTGGATGAGATTTTTGCCTCTTAGTCCCGACAAAAACGCTAAACTTGTTTACTTCTTTTTTTTCATAGAGCACGTGGCCAATGCTCCCGAAATTGGTCAATGCACGGACCCTCTTCCTTATGCGGATTGAAAAAACGAATTACAATTTCCTAAATACGAAGTAACTTTATCTGGTCATCTTAACCCCAAGTTCAAGATCCAGGGAGAAGAGAGGACGAAGACAGAAGTGGCAAGGGAAAAAGAAAACAAAGGGAAGAAATAAAGGGGTAAAAAAGGAAAAAAACAGGAAAAATATCTTAGATTGTCCAATAACGTGTGGTGAGGTATCAAAATTTACCTCTTGAAAATATTAGAGAATCTCACTTACAAATCAGAGAATTTGAGTTTGGAAACGTAGTACGCTAATCTGGCTTAATGCATGTAGCTGTACCTTTTCTCTCAGAAAAAAAAAAATTATTTATTGCAATCTTCTTCACATTAATTAGATAAAGAAGCTCAATTATTTTTTAACATTGGTGTTCCTAGAAAAAAATATCTTAAAATCAATTCACGTAATAGACAAAGAGGCTCATGCTAAATCGTTGTAATTGTATAATCGTGCCTGAAAAAAGGGTTCGAGCCTTCACTAGGAGCATTAGTTAGTCAAGGTGGGAAATAACAGTCCATGGAATTGGCTTGTTCTAGTTTTTGGTTTGACACGTGGTATTGCTTTTGCTTGCTCGAGAATATGTAATGAATGGGCAATTCAAAAGATAAAAAAATTAAAAGAACTTTTCAGACTTCATTTCTAGCTGTATCAAATGTTAATACTATGACATAAAGCTTGCTCCTCTCTCTCTCTCTCTCTGTCTCTCTCTCTCTCATCCTCGTCTCTCATCTCATCTCATCTCTCTCTCATCTCTCTCTCTCTCTCTCTCTCTCCCTCAAGTGCCTACAATTTGAAAGTATACTATCAACCAACTTTCTATTGACTAGTTATGCTAATGAACCCGATCGTCTTCCATGTCCCAAATGGGCTAAGTTTTCCCATACTCATATAACCTGGAGTGAGCTTGATGGTGTCTTCACGGCGAGTGAGCGAAGTAGAGGTGAAAAAATTAACTGGGCCGTGAGAGCACCAGTTTGATGCTGAAAGTAATCTAACTCTGCTCGACAGGCATGATATACCTATCTGATACGAGAAAAGTTATCTGCCTTATTGTTTCTTTGTACCACTAAAGAAGGAAGGCTGGCCTAGATTGGCCCGTCTGTGCTGAACATGCCTAAATTTCGTGCAAATCTACCGACCTGTGAAAACATGGTATCAATCAGAATCCCTACAGTAGGTGGTAATAGGAAAGAGACCTGTGGCTCTCCCGTTCCTAGATCACTTGGTGAACCTCAGATGGATCCTCTATCATGTTTTTCACAGGAAAAACCTATAATCGTAAGTTGAACTTATTAGATTGGATTGAATAGTCATGATAATAATTTTTTTACTAAATCTATAATTTGTTGCATGTTAAAAAAACAAAAACATTTCAACATTTCAACAAATTATGATTTAGTAAAACAATTATATCATGACATATTCAATCCAACTAATAAGTTCAACTTACCGATTTATAGGTTTTTCCTTGTTGAAACATGATAGAGGATCCATCTTGAGGTTCCCCATATTGATCTAGGAACGGGAGAGCCACAGGTTTTTCTTCCTATTCACCACCTACTGTAGGGATTCTTGCTTTGTGATACCATTTTTTCACAGGTCGGTAGATTTTGCAGCGAAATTTAGCATGTTCAGCACCTGACGGGCCAATCTAGGCCAGCCTTCCTTCTTTAGTTTTACCAAAGGAACAATAAGGCGATAACTTTCTCGTATCAGATAGTATCATGCCTAGTCGAGCAAGAGTAGATTACTTTCAGCATCATACTGGTGCTCTCACGGACCCAGTTAATTTTTTCCCCTCTACTTCGCTCACTCGCCGTGAAGACACCATCAAGCTTCACTCCAAGGTTATATGATAGGGAAAACTTGCCCATTTGGGACATGGAAGAACCGATCTGTGTCATTAGCATATAATAGTCAATAGAAGTTGTTGACTAGTAGACTTATCAACTTGTAGGGCCTTGAGCGAGAGAGAGAGAGGAGAGTGAGGAGAGAGAGAGAGAGAGAGAGAGGAGCAAGCTTTATGTCATAGTATTAACATTTGATACAGCTTAGAAATGAGTTCTGAAAGTTCTTTTTATTTTTTTTTATTCTTTTGAATTGCCCATTCATTACATATTCTCGAGCAGCAAAAGCATAACCACTTGTCAAACCAAACTAGAACAAGCCAATTCCATGGACTGTTATTTCCCACCTTGACTAACTAATGCTCCTAGTGAAGGGCTCGAACCTTCTTTTCAGGCACGATTATACATTTACAACGATTAGCAATGACCTCTTTGTCTATTACGTGAATTGATTTTAAGAATTTTTTTTCTAGGAACCCAATGTTAAATAAATAATTGAGCTTCTTTATCTAATTAATGTAGAAGAAGATTGCATAAAATAAGTTTTTTTTTTCTGAAGAGAAAAGGTACAGCTACATGCATTAAGCCAGATTAGCGTACTACGTTTCCAACTCAAATTCTCTGATTTGTAAGTGAGATTCTCTAATATTTTTCAAGAGGTAAATTTTGATACCTCACCACACGTTATTGGACAATCTAAGATATTTTTTCCTTTTTTTTCCTTTTTTACCCCTTTATTTCTTCCCTTTGTTTTCTTTTTCCCTTGCCACTTCTGTCTTCGTCCTCTCTCTCCTCCCTGGATCTTGAACTTGGGGTTAAGATGACCAGATAAAGTTTACTTCGTATTTAGAAAATTGTAATTCGTTTTTCAAATCCGCATAAGGAAGAGGGTCCGGCATTGACCAATTTCGGAGCATTGGCCACGTGCTCTATGAAAAAAAGAAGTAACAAGTTTAGCGTTTTGTCGGGACTAAGAGGCAAAATTCTCATCCAAGATTAGAATTGACATGGAAAGAAAATTGAGAGCGCGCATGACAATAATTCTATTTCCTTATTTTTTTTTATTTTTCCATTTCTGAAAACAGTGTTTAAACAGAAAGTCATTTGATAATACATTTTATTGTTATATTTTTTGGGACAAAATTTTGGCCTAGGATTAGGTTTGAACAGAAATAAGACGTAGAAATTTTCTACTTTTTTTAAAAATAGAAATAAAAATTCTTCTCATTGCTCTCTCTCTCTCTCTCTCTCTCTCTCCTCTCTCATCTCTCTCTCTCTCTCTCTCGTCTCTCTCTCTCTCTCTCTCTCGCCCCTAAAGCCAGTCACCTACCCTTGATCTTTGATCCTTGGTTGCCATCCGTTGGCTGCCGATTGCTAACCACCATCTGCCGGCCGCTGATTGCCGATTGCCATTCGTTGGCCACTGATCGTCAATTACCATCCCTCGATCGTGGTTTCCAATCCTTGGTCGCTAATTGCTAGCTATCGATGCCATCCGCTAGATACTGGTCATCGTTTTTCGGTCGCTTGCCGCTGGTCTCCGATCCTCGCCCACAATTTGTCGTCACCGATCACCACCCGTTGGTCACCTCTCTCACATCCTTGCTACAGTTTGCATTCACCAGCCACAGTCTTCGTCAACGCCACTCAGTCCCCCCAACTCACCCAAGTCCACTGCCAAGTCCTCAGCTCTCGTTCACCGTTTGTCGATCATAGGTCTCCCCGACCGCCCTTTGCCTGCCCTCCCCCGATCGCCGATTAGGCCCAACTACCGACAATCATATAGATTTTATGCTATTATCAAACTATTTTAGAAATAGAAATTTTGTGTCATTAGCAAATGCGTGTCTCTACTTAGAAATTCGTTTAGGAATAGAAATAAAAAAATTTGGCCAAAAATGGAGGCTAAAAAGAGAACAGTCCCTGAACTTTTAATTTGACCACATGGTCTCTAAACTTTTGGAACATATTCAGCTTATCCTTGAATTATAGGAAGACGTTCAATGGGGGTCCTTCTATTGATTCAAGTTGATAGACCAGGTTGAGCATGTTCCAAAATTCAGGGATCATATTGGTCAAATTAAAAGTTAATGGAGCACATTGCCGTTGGGTTAAAGTTCATAGGTCAAATTAAATTTCATGGACTACATTGCATTTTAGTCAAGTTCAAGAACTATTTATGCCATTATCCCTATATAAAACTAATTACTTGTACCAATTAAAAATTCTATCAACGAAGATATCTTCATCATCGACACAATCATTACTAACTATTCTCGTTGTCCATAAAAATGTTTCTAATAAATTCATTTTGAAGCAATACAATGATTGTTTTTTATAATAGTGTTTTAGATTACTTATTTTTTTTGCAAAATAGGCATCCTATATACCAAGACAATACATATTGATATATTCAACATTAATATTAGGATGTGGTTTCATACTTCTTATCTACAAGAAACACGGGGCTTCGCTCCTCGATGAGAGGGCGGGGGTCCGCAGGGACAACCCCCCGAACACCGCTTTCATAGTTTAAGCCCATATTTTTTTTTTAGTTGTTTGTGCTTGGACCTATGAATAATTATTGCTTATATTATCTCTTTCTCTTGTAATTGAGGAAAGCAATAAAGAGTTATGAGGTGCTAATTATAGTAGAATTATCCGTTAAATGTGCCTCAGTTTAAGAGAGAATCGGTATAAATCTAGTGTCTCAATTTTCTTATCTCGCTTTTAAACTTCACTTTATTGTGGTTTGTGCACCGATTTGTAACAATTAACAGCTCCAGGGAAGACAACAGGATGATCGACCGATATATGTATATACTTGTGGGCACAAATGAGAAAAAGGAAGAAGAAGCATAATACAATGAAAGGTATCAAATTTTGAAGCTTCGTATCGCATCTGATGTCTTGCGGGGAGAAGCTCGGTCGTGTCTGGGATCATTTTCATGTACGTGTTGATTTACTAAAAGTGGAAGTAAAAAGAAAATTATATCCTCCCTCTCTCTTTCCATCTACTCACGTTAAACTTCAAGTAAATCAGACGTGAATTTGCAAAAAAAAAAAAAAAAGGAAGGAAAGAAACTTCCAATTCAGCGACAACTATTGCATGAATTACTAAATTACGAAATTCAATTATATAATACGTACATATGTTAAATTATTTGACAGTGCATCGGATGAATTTCCTCAAGTGACAAGAGCAGTTTGATCCAGTGATTAGCATTATCAGATAAAGAAGGATGGACCCTTGCGTTGAACAACTTTCGAGTATTGGCCAAGTGTGTTTTGTCGGGGTAAAGAGGCAAAATCTCATTCAAGATTTGATCGAGATGGAAAGTGAAATTGAATTACTGGCCGACTTTCTTTTCCATCATTCTCATATTGCTTTTGCATCAAAGAAACACAAATTTAATCGCAGATGGCCAGACGACTTGGGAGAAATCTGGGTCAAGACATAATGGACATCCCTATCCCAAAAGCAAAGCATTTCACATTTTTTTCATATTATTATCGCAAGTGACCAAAATGACTTGCTCAAATTATACATGAGTCCCTACAAGATGAAGTAAGCGTTTAAACATTCAACGTAATATAGATTTAGTGAAAAATATATATCATGATATATTCAATCGAACCGATAAGTTCAACTTACCATTTACAGGCTTGGATATGTTGCGATATTGATGTATCGGTTCTATTTCGTTATATTTGGTTTAAAAAATTAATAAAATTATGCAACATCTTTAGTCGGTAATTTTAGTAGATCTGGCGATATATTTGCAGACTCCACCAATTATCTCCTTGAGCCATAGAGATGACATTGATTGAGACCCCATCTGAACATCCAGAGAAATGCCCGTACAAAATGACCAAGTCCTTAGGGAGAGAGCCATCATGTCGTGCAGCTCATGATATCATTGGCAATACAGACCCATGCATCCATTTCAAGGCGGTGCAACACTTCTTGTTTGGTTGGGATCAGTCTTGCTGAGCATATCAATAAATTCAGTAGCAGACCTACTGACCCACCGTAGATGAGATGAGTCTACGCAGGATCCAAAAACATTACAAATTGTGCCCATTGAGCGCATGTGGACCTATCAAATGGTAGTTTGGATCTAGTAATAAATGATCCGACCCAAACTATCTATTAAACTCATTTATGGCCGATTTATTGAAATGCAAATCTAGTGACTCACATCGAACTTAATTCGTATTACCAAACACTTTCATATTTCACCCAATTTACGAGAATGTTTCTTATAAATTTCTAAAATCATCATATTACTAAAACACTATAGATAACTTTTTTATAATTTTAAAAACATTTAAAGATTTTTCTTTTCATTTTTTCTTTCAGTTCTGTGAGAGTCACCAGCTGACCCTCGCCAGATTACGTATATTGATTTTTCCTTTTATTGAAGTTGATCATTTTCTTTCTTTCTTCTTTTGTTGATTTGATAATATACCTTTCATCATTTTATGATCTGATTTTTCTCTTTGATAATAACAACCTTTTATCATGTTATAATCTTGGTTTTTCTTTTGGAAAGTTTTGGGTCAAGTCACGGCGATATCACGTGTTTCGTGGAATGGCCCCAGCGACTTGGAGTTGGCCCAAACCGTGATAATCCCTCAAAGGGAAAGACTCTCTGCACATATAAATTAAGTAGATGACCCTCGTAAGTTTGCACCTGGTGAAGCAGAAGGAACACCTAACACCCCAAACAGCATTATGAACATGAAGTGTCTTTTGTTGAGTACGTGGACCTGGGTGTTGTTGGTATTGATGGGAAGTGGAAGAAGCATGGGGTGCTTGGAAGAAGAGAGGGATGCACTGCTCAAGATTAAGGCCGCCTTAAACCACCCAAATGGGTCTTCTCTTCCATCATGGCGTGACGGCAATGGCAACTGTTGCCTCTGGGAAGGGTTGAGTGCGATAACACCACTTTGCGAGTTATTAAACTGGATCTGAGCTATATACGTGGTCGGCAACTGGGGTTGCCTTGGCCTTGGGTTATTGACGCGTCTTTATTCTTTCCTCTGGAGGAACTTCAAGAGTTGGATTTAACTAGAAATTTTCTCACAGGTGACTCTCTCTCTCTCTCTCTCTCGCTCTCTTTTTTTCTCTCGCAAAATTATCTGTTTCATTTTTCTTACTTCAATTATGTTTCTAAGTAATCGTTTACTTTTTGAACAATGAAAATAATGTCCTACGATGGTGCTATAAACAATAAAAGTGAATTGTGGCTAAAAAAATCTACAAAAGTGAATTAATGACCAACACAATTGCAAAACTGATGCAATTCTCAAAGTACTTGATTGCACATATCATAAATTAATTAGGAGACTCATTTCCATGACGATGATGAGTACGAACAAAGAAAATAGAATTAGCTCAGTAAGCAATGATTTACCAAATTCTGACTTCGTTTTTTTTTTTGTCATAAAAGGTAGACTTGTTTGAATTTTTTTTCACTCCAACGATTTTGCACTTGTTTGGAATTGGACCAAAATCGACTTACTATTTTTA
Organism: Psidium friedrichsthalianum; assembly: GCA_019149425.1. NCBI lineage: Eukaryota > Viridiplantae > Streptophyta > Magnoliopsida > Myrtales > Myrtaceae > Psidium > Psidium friedrichsthalianum. Next base: position 5,455 of record JAGVVM010022583.1, on the reverse strand, counting down.
TTTGTGACTTCCTCTCAAGACTCCACATAAGAAAAAAGAAATCAAGTTTATCATTCTACATATCAATATTTATATTTTTGGAAGGTTTGAGTTTTTATGATAAATAAAAGTCATTGAGAGAGCTATAAGGTTCACAGAAGATTAAAAAAAAATTGAAATTAAAAAGTAGATAGGTAGAGGGGATTAATTTGGAGGGAAGAGAAGTATCTTAAAAGTAGTGCAATAGTTGGATAGAGGGAAGAAATGACCCAGAAAAAAAAATGGAACATATCAGGAGGAATTATGTACAGCTATGTTTTTCTTACATCCCTCATATAAAGGGATTTGGGGGGATTGAGGGGAAAATACTAAAGAAACTTGATTGCACATCACAACTCGGTCCAATTGCTTCGTTCATCAACCTAGATTTATCAACAAAAGTGTCACTAAAGAGTTCTCGGTAAATAATGTTTAGCAATTTCCACAACCTTAGACAAAGACGATGATGAAGGACTCGATGAAGAAGAAGATGATCTACGGGTATTTGTGTTCAAAGAGAGAGAGAGAGAGGGGTTATGGATTTCCATGTAAATTATCAAGTTAATTAATGAATGGTTGAACGTGGGCCAAAATGGCAAAACCAGGCTATGAAATTTTCCACATGGAGATAAAGTCAAATGTCACATGGCATCAGCACGTAATGGAACATCCTCTTTGGCAAAACAAACTATATCTACAAGAATATATTTTGAAAATTCTAGTCTCTTTATTCATGTTTTGAAATTCAAAACTCAATAGAGATGGAAGTTTAGAGATGGCATATCAATAAATTAATGTTTGTTGGTCGAATGCGGTCACATGGCAAAATCATGCCACGTATTTTGCCTTGTGGCAATCGAAGTAAAGTGAAGTCACGTTGGAACAATGAGGAGCAATTTTTTCAGCTTTGCTAGTTAACTACACATGATAGACACTGTAAAGATATAAGTTATACTTGTTCATGAGATTGGTTGATAATTCATGTGACAGAGACTTTTTTTTTATGCTTGGATATGTCGACCAACTGGTTCCACTTATTAACCAATTTTCTCATCATGAGCATATAGTTATTCTTGATACATGAAGATAGCTAGAAATCTGATATATGCAGATGATTAATTAACTATTGGATATATATATATATATATATATATATGATATTTCCATAATCAGGTTTGAACGGAGCGCTAAACTTGAAGAGATTGAAGCGGCTCTATTTATCCTTCAATTATCTAGAACGAGTCCCCTCATTGTACAACCAAACTTCAATGGACGCCCAAAATTTGTCTCTCAATCACTTGAAGGCTTGAAGATCATGTACATGTCATGCTGCTTGATACATAAAGTTCGATTTTGTGAACCTTTTGTCAATCACAGGTGCAAATCTAGAGATGCTGGATCTTCGGAATAACAGTTTGGTCAATGACGCCCTCACGGACATTACAAAGATAACATCTCTTAAGACATTACGCATCAGATTTTGTGGGTTGAATGATTCGAATTACTTGAAGGTATTTTTTTGAAAATGCTTTCTTTTATCGCCTTTCTAAAATTATGATAGGTAAGATTTTCTAAAACATATAAGGCATGACCGCATTATATATTTTACGTCCTCCAGCTCAATTTTTGGCCGCACATTGTCTTCAAATAGCTTAGCGCCAACGACATGTTTATATCGTGATATCAAAGAAGCACATGTAGTTGTTTGACTTATGCTTGAAGTTGGAAGAATTTAATTAATTGTCTATGAAAGCAACGTAAACCTATGTCATTCTCAATGTCGTAATTGTCGGATCATAATGTCGGTGATCTTTGAAGATTGAAGTTTAGGCCCAATGCTTTTACTTGTGTGCAATTTTTTTTGTTTTTGTTTTGGGGGGGATCCTGAAGAATAGTGTGACAATATGACAGATACAAGGACCAATTGCTAAAAAGATATAAACAGTCCAAATAACAATATGCCAGAAGAGTTCAAGTAATGTACATGAATCATAACCAATTATTTTGTACTTCTCCCAAAGCAAAAAAAGATGGCATCATCTGTTCTCCATGCTAATACTTGTTGATTAAACTACCTGTATAAATGCAAGTACCATAAGCGAGTGAAGTTTTTGAAACTTTACTAATTTTGATTCCTCAAGAAACTTAATACTGATGACAAAGAGAAATGTTGCATTTGATTAATAGTGATTACCTATCTAAAGGCAAATTACTGTTGATCGAAAAAATCTTTCTTTCATAATCCCACTAGCTATATTGATTGGTCTGATGTTAAAATCTTATCGTTTTTGTTTTATATCACTCTTATTTGAATATAATATGGTTGAAATCAATGAAAAAAATAAAGATATTCAAGATTGGGCCTGTCAACAACAATATTTTCAGGGGTCACATTTTCATAAGCCCATCTACCAATGAACACCACCAAAGAACAAATAACATTTCATCTGCGTGAAGCTCGTTTGGACTAACACACATCTACTAATCTATTACTTATCCCTTATGCACGGTTAAAGCCAGGGCTGAGAGAGTATTCTCTCATGTTCTTGAGAAGTAGCACTTCATTTTGCCTTTGTGATAGCAACTTGACAAGATACATAACATACATTTGCAACATGGCCTCCATTTTACATATAAGCTCTTAGCTGATTGTTGGTCATCTCAAGGTTTTTTTATCTTATTATTTAACTATTAAAGTTAAACAAAGAGAAAGCATGTTTCACGTGCCACTTCACTTTATCTTTGTGGTTACGCCGTGACAAGGCACATTGCATAAATTTTGCCAGTATGTATATTTTTCATCCCCCAAATTCTCTCTCCTATTAATTTGGATTTCAAATAATTGAAAAAGAGAAAGAATATTTTTACATGACATAACTAACTTGAAAGCAACGTATAAATAGTTTATCAAGAGAAAAATTTCTCATAGTAGGTAGTCATGAAACTTATTCAATTTGAAAATAACCCTAGAAAATATGCTATTTAAGTATAATCTATTTATCCTTTTAAATTTAGCTTATTTCATTCATCACATGATTAAAATTTACTTAGTAAATAAGCTCTACCATTTTGGTTTGTCATTGATGATTTTATCTCTTATTTATAGAGTTTTCACGCAATAAGCACGCATTTACTTATGTACCAAATTCATATATAGTTAAAGTCGAAGCTATGTTCGTTCATATTCTAATCATGTGGCAATTCACTTCGAATTATAAGCATCATCTTATTAATTTTTCATCAACAAGTTTATCTTTATTGAGTTTAAATTTAAAAAATAAGTATAAAGAGAAAGTACCTCAAAAACTTTTACCGCACTTATCTTATTCGACTTTTATATCTCAATCAATTTAAATTTGAAAAACGTAAATAAAAGATATATCTCAAGATATAAATTTAACCATTTGATGTAAGTTTACTCCACACATGCATGTGCATAATTGCGGAGAAAATTTGCCACATGGGATGCCTTCGACCAGTATGTTCTAAACTATCGATTTGTTATCTTTAAACTTTTATCTCTTTACTTAATATGATAATCACAAATAAAGTAGAATATCTTCAAATGACTTATACTATTCCAAGATTATCTGCTTCAACATTGATCTCTCATCGATTCTAAGATCGGAAAAAGTGAGCAAACATAAGATATCTTGGACTATGTAATTAATCTATGCAATCACAAAATTAAATTAAAAGAGAAATATATCTTATTACATGAGTAATATTCACATTTTGAAATATAACCTTTTTCAGTGCGGTCATAAGTACATAATTTATCTAGTTTTAAGATTGAATTTCTCCAGGTTTACATACTACAATACATTAATTTCTTAAACATCAGAAAAAAAAATTAACTTACTTCACATACAAATATTTACAGTTCATCTTTTTTTTTTTTTTACACTTCCTTTAAATTCACTTATTTGAAATAGCTTATTTCATTTAAAGCAAATCCATTTAACAGAAAATACAAAAGATTTTTTTTTAACCAAAGTCCACTAAATTTGAAATTGATTTACAAAATAAAAGATAAGAGAGAATTTCAATAGTTTTACTCAATTTTGGTTTCAATGGTACAATACAACAAAATTAAACTCATGGATAATGAGAAATGTCTCGAGTTTCGACTCAATTGAATGAAAATCATATTTATAACTACGGCTTAATAAGAGGGTTCAAAGTGAACCTTACTTCAATTAAGGCCTGAAATGGTCATATCAGTCTCAAATATGGGCCTAGAGTGAACATTGCCATTTTAATAAGGCCTCCCTCCAATTTTTTAATTTATATTTTAATTTTTTAATTTTTCTCATTTCTTTTTGTTTTTTTTTTTGTGTCACCGAGAGCCGATGAGGGCCAAATCTTCAACGGCTTGCTTCGAGGGTAGCCTCACCCAGACAAGGGTCGTGGCCTTCGACAGAGGCCCGTCACCGGAAAAAAAGAAAGAAAGAATGGGAAAAGGAACAAATAATAAAAAAAATAAAAAAAAAGTAAAAGGCGAACATGCCCTTAGGTTAAGCCCTTATTTGAGACTAACATGGCCATTTCAGGCCTTTATTTGAAATAAGTGCATTTTAGGCCCTTATTTGAAAAGCAATGGCATATTTCAAGCATTTTTATTGGAACTTTCCTGTAAAGTAATGGCTCTTACCAATTTTTTCTGGGCTTGTAATTTGGATGTTAGATTGCACAATCTTTCTATCTTTCATTCTAGACACAAACCATCATACCATGTACGATTTAGTGATGATACTCATAGTTGCATTGTCCATTTCAACAGGCTTGTGCAGATTGAGGGACCTTGAAGAGTTGGATATCAGTGAGAAATCAATTTCGGGTCCTCTTCCTTCATGCTTATGCAATATGACCTCGCTCCGTGTGCTTGATGTGGCAGATAACAATTTCATCGGGGTCATTCCTTTCGTCTATTCTCTAACAAGTCACTTGAATATATTGTGCTCTCTGGAAATGCTTTTGAAGGCTCACTCTCGCTCGCTTCCCTGGCTAATAATTCTAAACTGAAAGTATTCTTCCTCCTCGACAACCGTAATCGCCTGGAAGTAGACACGGAAGAGTCCACCTGTTCCCTTTGTTTCACTGAAGGTGTGGTCTATCAAACTGTGTCTCGGCAAAGATGCAACAACTTCTGAAAGAACAACATGAATTGGAAGCTATTCAGCTCAGCCACTGTGGAATGACTGGGATTTCCAAATTGGCTGTTGGACAACAACGTGAAACTAGAATTTTGACCTCAGCGGCAGCATTTGTCAGGTGCTTTTCATTTGCCTTCCAATTTGACTCTTGTCAGGATGCGGTGGTTCGATGTGTCGGCTAACATTCTCGAAGGAGAGGTTCCATCTTGATCGGTTCTGTCCTCCCGAATTTGTAATATTTTAATTTGTCAAACAACTTATTGAAGGGTAGAATCCCTCCC